>JANZLQ010000060.1:2426587-2473654 GCA_026212715.1 Elanus axillaris
GTCCCGTCCCGTGTCCCGTGGCCCGTCCACATCCCGCCGGGCGGCGGCGTGGCCCCACAGGACCGGCACTACCGCTGGGAGGGGTCGGGGAGGGGGGGAAGCTCCGCGCCACCATGGCCGACCGCCTGCTGCTCCTCCTGCTCTTCGCGGCGCTGGCGGGCGAGCTCCGGGCTGAGGGAGGAGGCGGTAAGGCGGCACCTTTTGTACTTTGGGGAGGCGGGGGTGGGGGGTGTCCCTTCTCCTCACAGCCCTTAGGCGGGGTGGGCTGGCGGGGGCAGGCGGGAGGCGGTGGCGGGGGGCTCGGGGGGGTGTGAGGGGGAGAGCCCTCCTGCCCGTCACCGCTGAGGGAAGGGATCCCTGAGCGGGGACACCCTGCCCTGAGCGGTTTGGGGACGGGAGTAGGGACCCCAGGGCTTGTCTTCCCCGGGGTGGTTTCCAAAGAGGCTGAGGGGTTGTCTCTGCCGACCCCTGCACCCCGCCGAAAAGATGGGCGAGCTCTGCTTCGGGGGCTGGGAGCTGCCCAAGGGGGGCACCTCGGGGTGCTTGAGCCCCAGGGCTGCCATGTCCCACCGGCGTCCACCGAAGCCTTTCGCAGGCTGCTGCGCCTTCCCCGTTTCCCTCTCTGTAAAATGGGATCGCTGGCCCTCGCCACCGTTGGGTGCCCTCGCATGCAGCCTTGGCGGGGGGTGCTCATGGCCGTGAGGGGAAGCTTAGCCAAGGCTTGGTTGGGTGTGCTTGGCCATGGAGGGGCTGGGGTGAAGGGAGGGAGCACGTCCCCGCTGCCCTCTGTGCTGCTAGGGTCAACACCAAAGTCCAGAGCACCATCAGCGAGTGGCTTTTTCAAAAGTCGTTGACTCTTCCTTCAGTGAGGCAGCCCGCTTAGGGTTTAAAGTGAGGTCTTCCACACGTTTCTGGAACATCCTGCTTCGGTTGGCTCCTTGGTGTCTCTGAAGAGAGAAGCATGACAGAAAGTTTGGGAAAGAGAATGACCAGCAGATAGTTCAAGTTTACAAAAACATCCGCTTAGGCGGGTGATATGGAGGCAAAGGAACACAGAGGCAATAACCCCACCGGCTGTGTCCTGTCACTCTCCTGTTGCTGCAGGGAGGGATCTAAGGGCAAATAAGACAGTGGGTGAATGAACTAACAGTTGCTGAGCTACAAGTTACAAGCACTTTCTGTAAGCCTTTCTTGCCAGGAGCCTTTTCAGAATAAGTAGGGCTTCAAGTTATGCATAGGCTGTATAGGATTGCTTCATATAAATAGCACGAGCAGAAGTTGCCTCTTTGTGGCTGATCCATTAATTCCAGTGAAAACACAATGAATCCCCTCTGTGTTCTCTTAGAGGATATTATGGTATATGATTACTATCAGCAAGTTTATTGCTGAATTGAACTGCATGAAGAACGCTCCAGAAGGTAGGTGCAAGCTGCCCGCTGAGTGTAAGCCATTGGCCTTGAAGTCCCACCTGCAGCACTGTCTTCCACACTCCGGTCTGTGATTGGAAAGTATTTTTTCCTATTTAAATTCCAGGTGTTTATAACATAATTAAATGCCAGCTTCCAAACTCTGCAAACCTTCCTATAATATATGCTTTTTGCAGGGTAATTGGCAATTTATTTACTCCAGTGTTGTTTCTGTTTTTCCTGTCTGGTAATATGTACACAAGTCACTGGAGAGTAATGCTTTTGTTCATGCAGCCAAGTGGCTGATCTGAGTTTAATGCCTCTGATCCTTCAGTTTAAATCAACAGCTTGAACTTGAAGGCAGCAAGTCTTATGCTTCCGTGACACCAAGCTTTTAAAAAATAAACCCACAAATCTGACCTCAGGCTGTACTTCCTTGCTAAAGCTGACATTCATTTACTTCTGCTCTTTGTTAAATTTTAGAAGGCAGCTGCCTTAGCTCTACCTGCACACCTATCGATAAGGCAGGAACATTTCTACAGGCAATTGGGAGGTGGAAGGAAGACCCCAGGGCAGCACAGTGGGATTTGGGCTGGTGAAGGGCAGTAGAATTCATACATGGGCTTTTGCCATCTGTCAGTAGAGATGTTACTGCATCTTGAGTTCGTGGTTCGTGTGACATTTAGTTTCTGCACCACAAGGCCCCGGAGCAGGTGGTGGTGGTTCCTGGTGGTGAGATCTAAAACCAAATAAAGGAATGCAGTCTCCCTGGCCTTCAGGGAAAGTCATTGTGTTTAAGACTGGGGTCCTGAGCAGGAGCAACAGAAATAAAAACCCTCAGTGGCAACCTGCATGTTCCTATTTTCAAGACTAAAACCAGTAGGAGAGTATTTTTGGGGCCTGCAGTTTGTCCTGGAGTTGCTGATTCTCAGAGGGAGACTTCTCTGAGAGATCCTGAGATGTATCAGTCTGTGTGAGGACTAAACTCACAGGGAATGTTGTCTATAGGCAGAATGGTGAAAGGGTCTGTTTTGGTTTTGTTTCTACTTCACTCATTTCTAATGACTCTTCACCTGCCACCTGTATCATTTTCTCTGTTGTCTAGTATTCATCAAGAAAGAAAATGCTGACAAGTTCTTGGAAAGAGCAAAACGTGCTAACTCTTTTTGGGAGGAATTGAAGAAAGGGAATATTGAAAGAGAATGCAATGAGGAGCGCTGCTCAAAAGAAGAAGCAAGAGAAGCTTTTGAAGACCAAGAGAAAACTGTAAGGACAAACTAATACAAAACATAGGACTATATATTTCATGTTTACAAAATAGCGTTAAGGCCTTTTGAGCTGGTCATCAAAACTCACAAGTTGCTCCCAATCACTTAACACAAAGAATAAATGGTGATTTTGACTGGTTGGAATTGTTAAGACATAAGCATACAATAATAGTCTTAATTTAGCTCTTGCAAGTCCAGCCCATATTAAAGCCTCCATTCTTTTACCTGTTCTGATCTGTTTAATTGCCATTGTGAGGTATTTGACTTTTAAATGCTTTGATACTACCTGTGTTGGAAATACATTCACCCTATCTGGGTGGCAGAGCTGAGTGTCATGAGGATGGTCAAGAGTCCTTAGGTGGAGAGTCCACAGGAAGGTTGAGAAGGAAAATGCTGACATGGAACTTCATTGGAAAAATTTTTGCCAAACTTACCTGAAGCAGCTTTGCAGTGCTTATCATTTTGTGGCTGTCTTTTTCAGTACCTGATTTGACAGAGTGTATACTGTGGACAGTTCCTATATGACTTAACGTTAGATTGCCCACATGGAATGAAGTTTGTATGTGTGACTCTTGTGTCACCTGCCCTACCCTGATGAACTTTAGACAGAAATGCGATCTGTTCCTGCATCACCAGGGTACTTCAGAGCATAAGTGTTGGCTGATCTATAGCAGAACCAGCACAGCCTGTTCTGCCTGGTGCCCAGATGTCACTAAAAAGGTCTTGGACAGACAGCATACCTGGAGTCCTCAGTGCAGAGGGAAAGAAGAACACAAATTGAACAAAATATTTTTAAATCTCAGGATTTCTGAGGTCCTGATTGATGGGAGAATGAGGGGTGACGGAGACTGAGAATTTGGCATTACAGGAATGTAAGTAAATTCAGTCAAAACTGATGGAAAAATGCAGTTGTGCAAGAAATCCAGTGCCTTATGCTGAGTGAGTCACAGTGGGTAATGTCTGAGGAGTTCTAGATATTTCTGAAAAACACGTGAGACTTGTTTCTGTAGTGCTGGGCACTATGGAGGGATGATATGGTTTTAATTTATTAAATGGTAACAGCAGGCTGCAAGGCACTGTATGTGCCTGTGACTTAAAGATTTGTTTTACCAATTGTTAGCTGCAAGTATCCTCTGTATGAAAGCTCTAATATTTTTCTGAGGAATTCAGTAATTCTCATCTAACTTTTTCTGTCTCCTTTTATTCCCCTTTTCCCACACCTACCTGTAGGAGGAATTCTGGAACATCTATGTAGGTAAGAAACACTCTGCGTTTGTTTAGAGAATTAAGCTTCCTTATTGCAAGGTTAAAAAGGATGCACCTCCTAAGTAACCACTTCTTGCTCCCTTGCTTCCTCCTTTTTCGCCATGGGACACCCTCACTTTATGTTTCCTCTGAAGAAGGAATCTGATTTACTGCCTTGCTTTTGCTTGAACCCAGTTGGTTAATTTGAAGGCAAGGTTCAGCTGCCTCTAATTGCCGGGATGATCTTTGCCCTCTCAAAAAAAGAATAGTGGCCCTTTGCACACAAAGGACAGTGTGAAGCAGAAACTGGGCATGTAACTCTGCCAGTCACTTGTACCCCAGAGGGGCAGCCCCTGATGGGGGAATTCAAGATGCAAAGAGTCATAAATGAGGGCAGCACTTAAATGCCATAGCCAAGACAAAGTTAGTAATCTGTATCGCACAGTCACTTGCCAGTTTTGTGTCACCTTCCATGCCAGACTGTTGTTGATTCCTGTATTATAGAGCATTTTGTGAGACGTGTTATCTACATGTCTGTTTGCCATTCAAGGAAGACATGCCAGTAGATTGGCGGATACTACCCATTGGTCTTTTCTGTTTTTTTCTAAAGGTCTGAGTTGTGTTTATTAGAGTTCTTGTGTTCATAATCACTATGCCAAGACAGATTTTTAATGTATTAGTGTTTGGTAATGTGTTCTCCTGAAAGTATGTGTCCAGCTTGTGTGTTAGGAGGAGTACCTCAAAAATGTTGACCAAAGACAGCTCAGCTTTGTCCATTGGAGTCTGCAGAAAATTAAAGACAGTTGCCACAAAGAAGATGGAGACTTTCACAATCCTCTAAGCAGGGGATGAGCTTTGCAGCCTATAGGCTGAAATTTCAAGCAAAGCCTGCGTCAGTGTTGCAGTGAACAGGAGTGGAAAATTTCAAACCATTTTCTCATGAGAGTACAAGCAGTGGAACATCCGTGCCAGTGCTCTTAGCGGAAATGCCAATTTCGTACATTTTAAACCACGCTCCATGAATGCTTTATCGTTGTTCAGAAGTATTGAAAACCACAGCTACCCTTAGCCAAGTTATTAGAACAATTAATTCTCACTTCCTTTCATAGTAGGGGATTCTGCAATGCTTTTGTGCAATACTGATGTAAAACTCATTACCACAGCGGCAACTACAATGTGGGGAAAACTAAGCAAGTACGATTTCTAACAATAGGATGCTGCTTAGCTAAGCCTACTACAGAATGGAGTGCTATGGTACTTCAGAGGAGGCGGAAACCAGGTGTGCTGCAGGCCTCGAGTCTGTCTGTCTTTTGGTAAATGGTGGTCTCACCTTCCCTCTGTTGAGGGTGGACATCAGTCTCCAGTGCCTCTGTGGTGGACTACACAGATGCAGCATTTGGAGCGCTGTTGGTTTTGGCCATGTGCAGGTACAGAAGGGATGTTGAGGTGTGAGGGCAGTACACAAAGGCCAGCAGATGTTCTCTGTGGCAGATAAAGCTGCAGCAGATGAGGTCACAGGCCAGAGCCGCCATGCAGGTGGCAAGCGGGATCCTTAGGATGAGCAGCTTCTTGCATCTTGTTTCCTCTGTGGGTATTGCTGTTCTGCCAGCTGCTCCAAACAGGGGCAGAACAGGTGGTAAAATACAGAAACGTGAAGAGCGTATTATGTAAAGCAACGAATTATTAAGCAAGAGTCACTTCTCTGGATATCCTGCTTTTCTTATCAAACAGTGCAGAAGAGCCCAGCAGGGTCATATGATGGGAACACATTTGTTACAGCAGGACACTAGATGGGAGAGACTATGGCCGCGAGCATCAGTGTAGGAGTGAGGTACCTTTGTGGTGGTGGGAGAAAAGGCTGCTACGTGGTACCTGCCTCGAAACACAGTGCAGCCTTGCTGTCCTATGTGTAACTGAGTTTGTGAGATACATGCGGCTGGGGCCCTGGAGTCAGGTCAGCCAGTTGTGTCCAGGTCACAGAAAGGAAGGAAGGCTGCAGAGCTACCTTTCAAATGTGGGAGATCCCAACGTAGGTGTGGGGAGCGTGAGGTAAGAGCTAATTTTTTGAAGCTCAAGCTCATACTTTGACAGATACAATGGGAAAATGTTTGTACTGTAAGCAGTACAAAAAAGGAATTTGGCCTGCATGCTTGAATTTAGCAGGGCTTTGTAAAGCATTTTTTGTTTGTTTTGTGTATTTTCTGATTAATAAGCTGGTATCTGTTTCTTCAAAGGAACAGCACTGCAGGCAGAAGATAGGCACAAGGGATGAGATGACCTTTAAAGAAATAAAAGTTGAGTTGTCATTATTATGCAGAAATTGTAGGGAAATGCAAGAGGCCAAAAGCTTAATATCTTTAGACAGTAGTTGCAATGAAGAAATATCCTGTCTGCTTTTACAGACTGTAAATGATCTATACTCTGACCATGATGTATTACTTTTATCTTCGTACAAAAAAAAAGGCTTGTGTATGCACTGTCATAGAGTAGCTACCAAAAAAAGATTGCAAAACTGAGGATATGTGTATGAATCATTGCTGGTTTGGAATGATTACATTTATACTCTTTGTTCCGTCTGGAATGTGGCATTTCACAGGACATACGTTTTAAAAGGAAAGATGAAAGATTGCGTATTAAAACTAACACCCCCTCAGAGTTCACTGAAAATGCTTACACTCGTACAATAATTTGGGTTTTGGTTTGTTTTTGTAGATGGGAACCAATGCAGCTCAAATCCTTGTCATTATGGCGGACATTGTAAAGATGGAATTGGTTCCTACACTTGCTCATGCTTGGATGGTTACCAAGGCAAGAACTGTGAATTTGGTAGGTTTCTGCTTTATAGAACTGTGGCAGTGAATTTCCCAGGGAGCTGAAACAGAGGGAGTTAACCCTTTCTTAACAAGTGTTATTCACCTCTTGGAAAAATGCATAGAATAGGATGGCAATCAACAATTGAGTTGGAAGACAGTGCCAGAAAGACAAAGCCCTGGTGGCTCTACAGCTGGATACTGTTACTGAATGCTCCGAAGTTACACTTGCTCCAAAGAATGCCCTCTTAATTATGATAGTGCCTCTTCACATGAGCTTGAATCCCCAAAACATGATGATAAAACTAAGAAGCAAAGGTTTCTTATAACTGATACCAAAGAGCCTTTATTCCAAGCTCAGAAGTACAGCCTCCCTGCTCAGCTCACAGCAGTGAAGAACCAAAGAAAGCCGATTTCAGTAGACAACGCAGAGACTTTTTCAGCTTTGCAAGGAATCGCCTTTTGCAAATAAATCCTTACTGAGTCTCACTTCTGTGGCATACAGCTACTACCCTAGTGATGTCGCTCTAGAGCATGTGTCGGTAGCCAAGAAGTGAGAGTGGAGGGTGCGGAACTGAAGTTCAGACACAGGACTGCAGGGAGTGATGAGGCATTGAGTTTTTTAAGGCAGGAGGGAGGAATCATGTGAGGATATACCAATATGTGGACTTCTCTGTTAGTGTTTTATTCATTCTTCCACTGTCATTTTGACTCTGCTTTTCTAACCTCACCATGACATGGCCATTGGGCCCACGCAGCCTTGGCAAAACAGTTTCATGTGGTGGATGTGACTGCTTTGTAAGGCATAAGCTATTGTTAGCCACCCATGTTCTTACTAAGACATGCTTCAGGTTTTACAGGTGGAGATATAGATCCTGTTTAAAGAGTGCAGTTTAATTTGTTGAACTTTGAGATCTTCTGTGAAGTCACTGTTTATTTACAGTTTTTTCTCCGAACTTATCTCTTTTATAGTCATACCAAAGTACTGCAAAATAAACAATGGTGACTGTGAGCATTTCTGCAGCATCAAAAAAAGTGTACAGAAGGATGTTTTGTGTTCCTGTGCAAAAGGGTATGTTCTAGCAGAGGATGGCAAACGCTGTGTTTCATCAGGTATGAAGCTATGTAATAAATGAATAGCAATGGTGGTGAGACTTGTTTCACGGTTAAAGAATGTCTTTTCAACTATCGGTATTCTGCATGACATAGATTTAACACTGAGGCAAGCCAATTTGTATTTCCAAAGCCTTCCATGTGGGAGGTGATGTGGTGGACTTTCAAAATCTAGCTGATTTCAAACCCTTTCCAAGGTGCCTCACTCAGAATTAACCTGAGTAAACTCCGCTATCGGCAGGAGAAAAGTGATGGTGGTTATATCTCATTTACTTAAGCACTTACACTCCATGTAAAATAGCAGCTCACAAAAACTTTTCTACTTTAGATTTCAGTTAATCTGATCAAATAGTAACTGATGACATTAAATAATTATGGTTAATGCTATTTACATTTGTATATTTTGTTGTATTTCAACAAACCTGGGGGGAGGGGTAAGCCAACTATATACTCATGATGTCAGTTTTTATATCCTTTATTACTAATAATAATTTGCCGTCATGAGCCATATTATTCCTAAAATAAAACACTTCACTCTGTTTCCTAATTAAGATGGTTTTAGTAAGAGCAAGGACATGAACATAACAACGTAAACAGTTGAAGATGGTGTTTTAAACTTTACATACTTTGAAAACGCTGTCCAGAGACTGAACCTATGGACAAGTTTTTGGACTACAAAATGGCTTTCATTTTTCACACCATCTGGTCTTCCTCCTTTGTTGCATCTACCAAGGTTTTGCTAGTGTTTTCAAAACAGGACAGCTGCCAGCTGCATTAACTGATTTATTGTGAGATGGTGTTGTCAAGGAGTTTCCTCTTGTGCTGGTGTTTCCGTCTGTCTCTGATTTTAACATTCTTGTCTTTACAGTAAAGTATCCTTGTGGAAAAGTTTTTGTGAAAAGAAAAAAAAGGTCAGTTATTTTACCCGATGATAATAGCAATGTAACTAGTGATCAAGATGGCCCTCCCACAAACGAAACAAGTTTGGAGGAGGCCATTGTTGCTACCACAGAAAGCCCAACTCTCCATCCTGGCAGTGGTACAAGTAGCAAGACTCCATATGTCGATACCAGGATAGTGGGTGGTGATGAGTGTCTTCTTGGCGAATGTCCATGGCAGGTAAATCTGGTGTTTGTGCTCTGCATCTAAGCAGGATGTGTTTCCAAGGGAAAGTGTGCAGTTATTCATTTAACCTGGTTGCCTGCTGAATGTTAGCCATGTAGTACGCCATTTGTAGCTGGAGGGAGCTGAACTGCCTGAACCTAGGCACTTAGATGTGCTGTTCTGCAAACTGCAGCCCTAAAATGTCAAAATTGCTTTGTGCAATTTTAGATGGTGCTACTTAACCTGTCACCAGAGAGGGCTTTTGAGTCATGCTGGCCTACCAGTGTCATTTTTGCAGGTTATATTCCAGTTCTGTCTGATAACAGTCCATTTAGGTAGTATACCTGAGAGCGTGTCAGATCAAGCATGCATTTGCTTCACAAATAGGCTTTCATTTCTAAGTTTTCCACTTGAGTTTGGACAGCCAAAATGAGTTCCTGTGTTCGGGACGCTAAGGAGGGGAAAAACGGGAACAGAACTGGGACAGGACTTCTTTAGGGTGGTAAGTCCAAGGGATGAGGTGATTTGGGGGCTGCACTCTCCCTGTTCGGTCAGTCAGTGTCTTGTTCCTAAAAGACATTACTAAGCACTGTGAGTGAGGTGACATAGAAGCCAAACATCTACCTCACGTAAAGACAGTTGAGACTCTGTAGCTGTACACGCCAATCTGTAGCATATGCGTGTGTGTATGCAATACTAGAAGACACCTGCAGAGTAGTACCTGTTGTAGTAATAAGCATATACGTCATGTGCAGAGGAATCAACTACCTGTTTATAGCTCATCTAAATTAAACTTCTCTTCTTAATTCTGCACTTACTTACCTTTTTTCTTTTGCAGGCTGTTCTGTTAAACGAGGCAGGGGAAGAGTTTTGTGGTGGAACTATTTTGAATGAAAATTTTATACTTACTGCAGCTCATTGCATGAACCAATCTAAAGAAATCAAAGTTGTTGTTGGTAAGTGGTTATTTATGTTACTCTTGTGATGTTTGAGCATGCATTGCAGACTAATCCTTTGTGCTCTAAATCTTGTGTGAGGTGTACTCGTATTACTTTATTTGTTATGGTTTGTTACTTTTTGCTGTTGTTGTTTTGCTTTTTATAATTTCTTATTGTTGTAGGAATCCTGCTTTGTAATAACAGGGGCAGCTGATGTGGAAGGTGATAACGGTGCATCCCTTTCTTCTTTGCCAGCTAGTTGGAAGTGATTTAAGAACAAATGTCCTAGGAGCATTGGCTAGCATTGTGTTCATCAGAGTGGTCTTTTAGAAAGCTTATCATTCCTGGCACATTTGAAGCATACAGATTTGTTTCTGCAGGAAACAAACTCAGGAAAGCTATGACACATTAGAGGAAGAAGAAACAAACTCAGATTGTGACTGCTTCACTTCTGACGCATGATACTAGATCAACGCAACTTTATATTTGCACTGGTTTAGTCTTGACCTAGACCAGTTTCTCTTCCCTGATACAAGCCAGGCTTAAGCTCCTGTGAGAGCTTCCACCCAAAACTGCATTAATTTAGCTGAATCAGTTTATGCCTTTATGTAAACCAATACAAAAATCTCCATAGACAAAAGCTCGGAGCTGAAACTGATCCAGGTGCTGCTAATAAATATTGCAATACATCTTTACCGTTTACTTGTATGGTATAAAGGCTTAGGCAAAGTGTCAGGAATGGGTATAGTACTCTGCTCCATTATCAAGGTTGATCTTAATTTCTTATATTATCTCCATATTAATGACCCTTTTAATAATCTTGTACAGGTGAAGTGGACAGAGAAAAGAAAGAACATTCTGAAACGATGCATACTGTGGACAAAATACTTGTTCACTCTAAATACATTGCCGAGACTTACGATAATGACATAGCCTTAATAAAGCTGAAGGAACCTGTAATGTTTTCTGAGTACATTGTGGCAGCATGCCTCCCTGAAGCAGACTTTGCTAATGAAGTTCTGATGAACCAAAGATCCGGGATGGTTAGTGGCTTTGGGCGTGAATTTGAAGGTGGACGACTATCCAAAAAACTGAAAGTGCTTGAAGTCCCCTATGTTGACAGGAACACTTGCAAGCAATCCACTAACTTTGCAATAACAGAAAATATGTTTTGTGCTGGTTATGAAACAGAGCAAAAAGATGCTTGTCAAGGAGACAGTGGAGGTCCCCATGTAACCAGATATAAGGATACTTATTTCGTTACTGGAATTGTTAGCTGGGGAGAAGGATGTGCAAAGAAAGGCAAATATGGTGTCTATACCAAACTGTCCAGGTTCTTACGCTGGGTAAGAACAGTCATGAGACAAAATTTGTAGTGGTGTGGCTCTTGATTCTTCTGTTCACTAATGAGACGCAGTTTCTGTAATGGAAACTTTATTCTTTCTGGGCTTTTTAGCCACATCTGCTAAACTTGTTTTGAGAGCTGATTCCTTAAAAGTTATGGTGCTCTTCTTTTTGTTTTATTCCTGGCTTTAAGCATGTATACGTGGACTGCTGGTGTTGTTTTGAATTTGTACAATGAGGGGCTTTCCCCAAACAAAATTGCTGCTCAGTGGCATCTTTTCTTTGCTTGTTTGGTTATTTTTATATTGCCATTTGGTTCCTGTCTGTTTGCCCAAGTGCTTCCACCAGAGGCTCCTGGACATAATATGAACCTCCACTAATCATGATGGAAGTGGGAAGGGCAGGACTTCAGTTAATCCTCATACTGCAGCCAGCTGGCTCAGTAGGGAGTTTGTTATTACTAGAGCTGTTTAGCTGTTTAGCTTCTACCTGCAGATGTATTTAGAAGATTAAGGGAGCAGGGAAGCTTGCTTGGTAAAAGCTGAGACACAAGTAACTTTTCAACATGTGATGCTAAATAACCACATATTGCACAAAATTGCCTGCTTAGGTCACAGCGGCTAATTAAAATGGGGTTTTGCTTTATATAGATTGTACTTCACTTTATTTTAATTTGAACGCTCTGTTCTGCTTGTCACAAAACCGAAATAGGTGCATGTTCACTGTTTCCTGTATCATGTTCTGGATTGTGTATGGCTGAGGATTGGAGAGTTGCTTGCCTGTGTATTGTTCTAGGTGTTTCTGTAAGGTGCAATATTGATGTACACCAGCATTTGAAATAAAACATTCCTTCTTTTTTGTTCTTTTTTTTTATTTATTCTCTCCAGTCAGCTTACAACTATATGAAGATAAAATTTCATTTGAGCGTGAAAAAAGAGTGAATATCCATAAACAAATACGTGTGACACATTTCACCTGCCTTATGTCAAGGCTGATGAGGAGGTAGAGAATGGAGGGGAGTAATTAAAAGGCTTTCACTGGCCTAGATTTTCTAATTTTCTTAGAAAGAGGCAAACTCAGCCAGTGATTCCCCACACATAGTCTGTTCAGGTGCTATGATCTGATCTGTGCTGTAAGGTTTCCAGGCAGAAGCTCCACACGCACTCGGATGGGTTTTCTTGTATGTGGAGCAGTGTTCCTCCATATATTCTTTAAATCTTCTCAGCTTCAGTCCAAGTTACAGAAATCATGGGAAAATTTACAATGGAAGGGACAGATGAAAGTAATCTGGTCCAAGCCCATGCTCAAAACGGGGCTAACATCAAAGTTAGAGCAGGTTTTGCAGGGTCTGGTCCAGTCAAGTTCTGAAAAACTCCAGAGGCATAGATTTTGTTACCCTCTAGGCAACCTGTTCCTGTGCATTAGTACTCTCATGGCTAAAATTTCTCATGTTCATTCGGAATTTTGCTTGTTGCAGCCTCTGACTACTGCCTCATCTTCTTTCTACAGGCACCTCTGGGAAATGGTTGGCCCTGTCTTCACTGTAATCCCCATTTAGGCAGTGGCAGACTGCAGCTAGATCCCCCAGCTCTCCCTGGCTGAACAAATGCAGACCCCTCAGCCTGTTACTGTACGCCACGTCCTCTAGGCCCCTCACCGTCCCGATGGCCTTTCCGAGGCTCCTCCAGTCTGTTGCGCTCCCTTGTTGTCTGAGGTACACTGAAGTTCACCAGGCACCTGCTACTTATCTCTGGGTTTGAGCTGGTCCTGGCTACTTTCATAGAGCAGGTGCTGTGAGCAAACCAGGCTGACAAACTAGAAATACAGCCTGCACAGCGGCGAGGTATTGCTGCGGTCAGCAGTACATGTAGGCAGGAAGGGCTGCAGGTCAGTTACCCCAGCCTGATGGTCTCCACCTCTATAAGCCCTCAGCAGGCTTACTTCAGTGTTTGCGCAGCAAGGTTTGTTCCCTGAGTTCTACTGTCTGTTGGATTCCTGCTCAAATCCTACATCCCCCTGGTAGCCTGCCCTGTGCTCCATCAGGGTGAAATATCCCTCTTCAAAGGGACAACCTCAGGCTGGGTGCTACCCGAACCCTATTTACGTACTCATGCTAAGGGGATTCTTCTACTTCGGTGAAGCTTGCAGGCTGAAGTGAAACTGGACTGTGTAAGGTGTTGAGGTAGCTGAGGGGAGAACCTCCCTCTGGCAACGGTGGCAGTAGTTGGGTTTTATGAGCTGGTGTGTGTTTATGCTCTTGTCAAGCCAAGTAGCACCTTGAGAGCAGGCACAGAGCTGGTTTAACAGCTGAGCATGCAAGAGGGTGATAAAAGTCCATGTTTGTGTGCAACAGGACTGTGCTTAGAAGTGTCATGCTGCAGAGTGTGAAGAGACACTTTCCTTGGGCTTCACTATTGGAGTTTGTTGTTTAGAAACAAAACAGGTTCCTAGAGAGCCTTTCATCCTGTGCCGTGCTGCCTATAGTGCCCAAGGCTCAAGGGCTCCATGTTCATTCCTCGTTCTATAACAGCGTCTCTGCCATGCTGAGAGGACATGAGTGAAACATCTGCTTGCATCTTGGCCTCCTACTGAAGCCCATAACCAGCTCTAGGGCCTGCAAGACAAGAAAGAATTAAAGCACAATTTATAATACAGACTAATTTTTTGGGGGGTAATTTCACATAGCAAAATCTGAACAGATTGTAAATCCAGGAAGGAGGTACAGCTCACAGCTGCTGAATAAACTGGTGGATTCTAAAATACCAGAACTCCTCATGGCAAGCAAATAGTGCTGGTTTAGGCAAGAGCTGACATTTATCAAGGATGGAGAAGGAGGTGCTCTAAGCTATCCTCTAGTGCTCAGGTTTCCTCAGCATTCAAGGAAAAGCCAGTCCCAAGAAGAAAGGGAAGAAAAGAAGAATGGTGACTAAAGAGTGCAATCACTTTGAAGCTTTGAAAAGGACTAATACAATGAATAAAAAGGTGGGACGTTGCTCAGACCTAGCCCAAGACGACGTATCTGCGCAGGAGACTCTTGTGCGTGAGGCACTGGGCTTTTTTAAAATGGGGCTTCTTTAGACTAAAATAGAGAAAGACTGAGGAGAAACATAGCGATAGCTTTCATGTGTGCAAAAGTCTGCTGCAGAGACGTAGGGACTAATCAGATCTTCACGTCTGTGGTGAAGATAAAAAGGCACAGCACATCTCAGTTGCAGTGAGAAAGTTTCAGGGAGATCCCAGGGAGAACCCTTCTAACACAGTGACTAGGAAAGCCCTCTAACAGATTTTGTCTGGAGGGCAGTGAAGTCTCCGATGTTGGTAGTCTCAGAGCAGGAGAGGTAAGTAGCCGTTGGGCGGGCAGTATGAGGGGGGCTGCCCAAGAGAACGAACATGGCCTTTGTTATGGCATCCTACAGCATGGCAGGAAAACACACTTTTGCAGGTGCAGTGCCTGACTGGAAGCAGTTTCCCAGAAGGCTTCTTCACTGGAGCCTTGGCCAACATACCAAGAATAATAGAGGTAAATTTGATCCCTTGTTGGTTCAGTAAGCTGCGCTGGGTGATCCTGGAGGTCTTGCCAGCCTCCATTTTCTGTGTTTCTGTGTTTAAGCAACACAAGCAAAGGGTCACTGTTGCAGTCATGTATTTGTGACCTCCGCTAGCACAGTAGTAACAAGCAAGGTTTTCCTTCCTCTTGACTGCTCCCAGACTCACTGACAACGTTGACTTCCATAAGCACGGCCCCAGACCAGAGGGCCCAGTCAACAGCTGTCCCCATGGAGTGCTGGGAGCCAACACCGCCAACACCCGCCCAAAATCTATCCAGAATAAGGTGGAAATTGATGAATTTGTGAAAGTATGGTCTGGCCTGGTGCTGGATTCTATGTGTGTGCCAGAGGTCCCATCCAGCCTGCTGCATCTGGATTGCAGGATATTTCCTGAAGATGTTGAGCCACCCATAGCAGACAGGGAGAGAGGGAATAGCCAGAGACCATGGTCCTGCAGAGGAAATCACAAAGTGGCAGCCTGGTACCTGGAGATTCAGTAGCATAAGCAATTTTTTAACCATGCGACTGCATGTATCGTACTGAGGCACAGCCTGCCCTGGTTTATGGACTCCCCTCTCCCTGAGGAGTCTGAAATACACGGGTGTCACAGCCTCGGTGGCAAACCCAGCTGCACGCTGTCCATGCAGGAGAGAGGGGCTTTGCCAACACGAGGCATCTCCAAACTCTCATGGTGGCATTGCTGCAGCACAGTGGCTTTTTTCTGTTATAACTTTGTCCTGTGCTGACATTGGGCCCAGGCTTTGCTCTTAGAGGTGTTGTTTTCTTATGAGTTAATGACCTTTGCACTGCAGTGTTTCTCATTTAGCAGCTGCCCCAGGGCCCTGCAGAGAAACCGGTGGGAGACACACAGTGAGCTCAGAGGACAGCAGTGGCAGGGCATCGCGGGACATGTGGCTTCTTCCCATTGTCCTCCTTTTCCTTCAGATCCTGCAGGCGGGTACAGCCTTTGCTTTAACTTGGCTTTGTGCTGCTTTGCCTAAACCACACAGGTAATTATTTGCCATTAGTTGTGCTTTGTGGACCAGGGTGACATGAGCGAAAACCTGGTAGCTCACCCACCTTGCTCCCATTTGTCTGCTGCAGTGCAATAATAAATCCAGGGCTCAGTCACCAGGGGAGTACCATTTTGGACTGAAACAATTCTGTCAGTGTAAAATATGGGGTTAATATATCAATATGCAGGGCTTTCAGGCTGACAGCACAAATGATGTGCTATTCTTCATGTCCTCAAGAGATGTGATAATGAAATAATCCTCACTAGCCATTCATAAGCTATTGGGTGGCAAAATGAACCCCACAAGATTTAACAGTGCAGAGGGGGATGAGAACCCTACACCATCACCCACTGTGCTTGCGTAAGTCTCAACACAAACATAGCATCCCCACTTGAGGAAGCGTCCCACCTGTCTTTGACGTTGGACCCTGAGAGGCTTCTCTACAGAGTAAGTGTGTGAATCATACTGCAGACATGATGCATGCCTTGTTGTTTAATTTTGCTGTAAAAGTCATTTAGTGATTACAGAGGGCTGGTTGGAGACAACTGAACAAACACCTGAGTCATCCACTTAACAAGAGCCAGAGTTAGACGAGATTTTGACATCCCAGAAATGAGGTGGGAAAGGTACTTAGTGGGACATGGGGTGCCCTGAGAGTCTTCAGGATGTTTCAAGAAAAATTTTCTCATATGAACATGTGGAAAGCAATTTTTTAAGTGCTCTCATGTATATTTGATTTTAATCAACAGACTAGAAGTGGCTGGCAGTACAAAGACAGAAGATTAATAAAGGTAACTGTAAAATGGCAGAGCTCCCGAGGCAAATAAAGAAAAAGAACGAGAGAATAAAATTAATGTATCTTTTAAAAAAGAGAAAAATCAGACTACTTCTAAAAAAAACCCACAAAACCCCAAAGTATTTAAGGCACATGTCCAAACTATCCCAAGGTCAAGAAAGGACAGGAGGATTAATTAAAGTCATGAGCTCCTTCATGACCTGACCTCCAGAAGGTCTGTGTGAAAGAATCTCAAACACCCTACCATAAAATCAGCAAAGCTAAGGAGTAAATACCATAAGATAAACATGATGTGAAAATCAAGAGCTGATGATTTTGTATATGGGTATTGGAAGAAAGACCAAGAAGAATGTTAGTTTGTTCCCAGTGGAGAAGAAAATCTTTATTCCTTAAGGTGCCAGATTATTTGTGTCCAACAAGGAGGAAAGAAATTTCTGAGTTGCACTAGTTAGGAGCAAATCACATCAGTCTCCTCCACGGACAGGATAACAGGCTGCTGCATCCCAGTTTCTCAGGATGACGACTCAAGTTTGCCAATTCCCAAGTCAGGATTAAGGTGAAGTGACACCAGGGATCCTTTAACTAAGAAAACTCAACTTTTGTTTACTCACAACAAGAATTGGCAGGAAACTACGTCAGTAAACTGTGTAACACACGCTAACCTTACATCATCAAATATATACTGCAAGCCTTGCTTATTTGGGGGTCAATTGAGTGAAGACAGTAAGGCGAGCCCTCCCGTTGGGTCAGGGGGTTCAGAGCAGACCCCCTTGCTTCCTAGACTTCTCCTCGGAGAGGAGCCTGGGGGCGGCTGGGTCCACTCCGAGCCCCAGACATGGTCAGCGGTTTTGTAGCTAAAGAAAGGGAGAGAACAGAGAAGAAAAAGAGAACGATTTCGCCAGCCCTGGGTCTAGCGTTGGTCCAGCTGGTCTACCTGGCCAGTTCGGGAGGGTGCACACACGGGACTTCGATTTGAGTCCTTTTATAATCTCCTTGCTCCTCCTTCAGGTGGGCACTCAAACTCATTAGGTGTCACGCATGGTTTGTGCTTCCAGAACCTTCAGGAAATGGGTCGGTGGGTTGGGGGTCGTTTGGGGAGTAACTTCTCCCTCCCTGCAAGCATGGCCATTGTCTGATCTGTGGCCGTGCATGGTGAGCTGCCCCCCTCAGCATATGAGAACATGGAATTGCGCATCCTCCAGCATGCCCTCCGTGTCCTGTTGCTGATGGGCTTCGGCTTCCACTTCGGTTGGTTGTTGTTATGCAGAACTTGCCCTGATGCAATGTTTGAGACGTTGTCTCTCACACAGGCTGGGTGGCTGCAAAAGGTGCAGTAATTGTCTCCATTAAGGGAGGGTTCTAATATCGTTTTATATAAGACTTCTGTTGTAACAGAAAGAGAAACAACTGATCTGGATCAGAGCACTGTAAGTTTGGTACATGTCTGGTTGAGAAACAATGATACAGAGTGCAAGGCTCCACAGAGGTGAGCCTGGGGACCTCAGATACTTGGTATTTTCCACAGTGACATGTTAGACAGAAGGGAGTGTTTCCTCACTGCATTTGTGAGCTGCCAGTTATAGCTGAGAAACACAGCATAAGATGTAAAGCAATAGTGGTCTACTTAAAGTTGACAGCTACCATTTTTTACAAAACAATAGTGACAACTGTTGTTATTACTAAGGCCTTTGGCAGGAATTGCAGAGAATTTCCCCAAATGGTGGGGTGTTTGACTAATGTTTGCAAGCAAGGATTTATGAGCTGCTTGTGCTTATATGAAAACACCATGAATTTGTAATCTGCCTATACGTTTGTCTCCTTTGCAGTCATACCAAATGCATGCAAGGTCAGCAACGGGAACTGTGAGTAGTTCTGCAAAACTAAGATGAAGGAGCCGTATGTTCCTGTGCCGCCAACAATACCCTGGGCAATGACAACAAAACCTGTGTTCCGTAGGTACAAAGCTGCACTTGAAGTTCATTCTATGGCACATACATCACATCTTCACCACTTTTGGGAAGTGCTGGTGTGTTGTACTGCCGTTGTAGCCTAAAGAATAATGATGTTAACTGTTCATGCCTTTCACATGGCTTGCCTGAGGTGTTGCCAACAAATCTAGAAAGATCTTAGCTAAAGGTCATAATTTAAGTAATACCAAATTGTGCAACTGTGAGCAATGTGCCATAACAAAAAATAGCTCATGGAAATGTTCTGTGCAAGTGGTTGCGTTTTTAGAGCAGACTGCAAACCCCATGTGCCAGCAGGTGTGAAGCCCCGAGAAACTGGTGATTACGCTGGGGCTTGGATTCCTCTTCTCTCACAGACTGAAACAGGTCTTTCATGCTTCAGGAGATTTTGTTAAAAAGGAACAGGTTTGATTTATCATTGGGGAAAATTGGTGTCTATTTTCAAGGCCTCTGGGGTGTGCTGAACACACAGATCCCAACAAGTAGGAACCCCAGAAACTTCTCCCATTACGATATACCCTGCACAAGGACTCATTATAATTTCAGTGGCAGTGACATAACGCGATTGCCATATCTCACTTGTTTCCCCTCAAATATCGCCTGTTCCATCCTGCCTTCCTGTTTTCTTCTAAAAGCAGGTTTTCTGCAGTTAACATGTAGTAACCTAAATGCATTAACAAATACTGGCATTGAATTTAAATTCATCAGTTTTGCCTATATTCAAAGTGAACATTAGCAACTATTAATCGTAATCTATTCTTCTGTCTGATATTTGTTATAATGCCCTTTGTAATTTAATACCAAATTGCTGTCATGAGCTTGTAAATCCTAACATAGAATACTTTGCTCTGTTTCCCAATTACAAAAGATTTAATAACAGCAGGTACACAGAAATACTGGAAGATGTTTAACTTTTAAATACTTTGAAAATGCTGAACCCATTTGCCCACTTGCTCAAAAGGGGTGTGTTTTAGATGTGGGAAATTATTTTCTTTTTTCAACCATTCTGGACCTTCTGCATTTGCAAAGTTTTTGTTAATGTCTTGAAAAATCTAGCAGAGCCATCCCTGCATATCTAATTTGGTTGCAAAAGGCTGCTGTCAAGGAGTTTTCCTTGAACAGTTAAGGAAGTTTTCTCTTGTTTTCATGAAGAATTGATTCACTGAAAGTGACCTGCAAACCATTTTCCTCCCCTGTAGGTACCTATCTGTAACTCTGAAGGCTGCTTTTGACTGCAGAACTCATGTTCCAGCATGTCTGAATAATTTCTTGCGATGAAGAAGAACACGAGGTGCACTGGAAGGTAGATTTATTTTTCTGACCATGAAACTGTCTCATAGAGCAAGGGCTCTGTCAGAGAAGCTCTGCTGAATGGCACTTCGGTGACAGAAATTGTTTTCAACAGCAACTGTATGTCCTTCTGCTCTGCTGGAGGGTACTGTCCCTTGCATGTCACTTGGCCTGGTGCCTCAAGGACAGCACAGACACCACCCCCCCACCCCCCACCCCCCCGAGATGGAAGATCATGGTCTTCCACATCCTATATACTGACTTAAATCAGCAAGAAAGGTAGCTCTGAGCTAAAGTGAAGGCTGGTAATGGCAGCTGAGACTTCACAGCTCCCCATTCTTTCTGGCTGGGCAGGAGAAGCTGAAAAATATTGGTATAAATTAGTGTAAACAGTATATCTTCTCATACTGAACCCAAAACACAGCACTGTACCAGCCACTAGAAAGAAAATTAACTCTATCCCAGCTGAAATCAAGACACTGTCAACTTCCAAAAGCAATCCAGCAGTTGCACAAGTCTACGGAGTCCATGCCTCCCATGGCTTGGGAGTCGGGTTTGTGGCCACTTCCAACACCCAGTTGCATCTGTCTGGGCTGTGGGTGGAAGCTCCCGGGTGCTGGCTTTGCTCTGGTGCTGCTGAGGTCAGGTCGGGGCTTCCCTCCTGCTGAATCTGCGGAAGAGGCAGTGCCTGGTCACAGGAACACCTTAAATCACAACATCTGGACACAGCTGTAGGGATGCTGCCCAACGACCTCAGTGGAAAAAATCAGGCAGAAAGGGAGAGGAACAGGAAACAGCATTAAAAAGTCTGAATTCCAGCTAAACTCCAAATACTTTCTTATCCCACGGGCAGGGACACCTTCCACCAGATCAGGTCACTCCAAGCCCCATCCAACCCGGCCTTGGACACTGCCAGGGATGGGGCAGATGTCGGAGTAGTTCCAAGGTGGCTTTTGTTTCCGCTGCCAGGCTGTCAGGAGACTTGCACAACCTTGTGGCTGGGCTCAAGTCCTTGGTGTGGGTGCAGCATCCACGGAAGAGGATCAGAGCTTTCCGGGATTACATCCCTCCCCCCTGCTCATCCCCCCAGGATTTCTGCAATCTGTAACCAAACCAGAAGGACAGGGCCGATGCTGCTGCGAAACGGCTGCAAGTTCCTCCAGCTTTTAGAAACGCACTTTGGATTTGGCAAGGAAAGCTTTGGGTTATTTTTTCCTGCAGGTAGGAAACAGAAGTGGCTGACAGTCCAGCTGTTTAGCTGAATTAGAACCCATTTTAAGTGCAC
The DNA here is from genome assembly GCA_026212715.1 of Elanus axillaris. Taxonomy (NCBI): domain Eukaryota; kingdom Metazoa; phylum Chordata; class Aves; order Accipitriformes; family Accipitridae; genus Elanus; species Elanus axillaris. Next base: position 2,447,718 of record JANZLQ010000060.1, read on the forward strand.
TAAGCATTAACCCTTTGCAGAGTACGGGCTTCCTCTCTGCTGGCTCGGCAAAGTTCAGCTGACACTTTTGTAGTTTCTGTACACACGAAGACTTGTGCATATCCATAGCATATTTGTCCCCAAAATCAGGAATTACTGAGTTAAGCCACAGTAAAGCCTGGCCTCTGCCCTCTCCGTCTCTTTGGAGCTGACTGCAATTGCTGTGATTTACCTGCAGCTTCTCCAGGGCTCTTCCCTATGGGTCCCAATCCCCTCCTCTGCCTCAGGAGAAGGGATGAGGCTTTGGAGAGCCATCGGTACTCAGAGCAGTTTTTGCCTTCAGTTTGTCTGGCAGGAGACGAGTGACCTGCGTGGAAATTGATGGTGTGGAGGACAAGGCGGTGGCTTGCTGTAGCCATGGGAGGTTTTGCACAGACGGCTCAGAGCAGAGGGGCTCTTGCTATCACCTCTCCTCCAGCGAGTTCAGCCTTGCCAGGTCCCTTACTACCAACTTACACATCTCTACACACATCAGAGAAAACATAGCTTTCTGCTTGCTTCAGCCCCCACTCTCCCAGGGCTGCACTCGCACTCATTGTGGTAATGAAAGGAATGGAAAAAGAAATCCCAGTAACTCTTCATAGAGAAAGATGGGAGGAAAGGACTGCCCTTTTAAACCCCTCTTTTTATGCAATTTTCCATAGCGATATGAAAAATTAAAATGTAAAGCCTGTTGCATTGATATCAATACAGAAAAAGCAAAGTCAGTGCCATAACATAACGAATACACTGCGGTCTGTTCCCAAGGATGCAGCTGCTCAGTCAAGAAGTACTTTTTTTAAACAAAACAGACAGTAAGAAAAAAATGACTATGTAAACTAAGATCTGGTGAGACTACAGCTTTTGAAGCTTTGGGTTGTTAATCTTAACCTAATTTGAATACCTACAAGAGTTCTTGAACTGACATAGGTTTGCAAAATATAAACAGTTTGTTTTTTTAAAAAAATAATAAATCTGCAGATCCACATTTTTGTGCTGGGTTCTGCAAAGTCCTGTGCTGACATCAAGTGGTGACATCATATTTTTCAAGCCAAAGGGAGCCAGACTTGCTGTACTGCATATGCTCATTTATTAAAGCAAGCTTGACACACAGTTAACTGAGGAGGATGGGAAGCTGTATTAATTAGTTCTGCAGAAATATCAAGGAGGGAAAATAAATATGTAAGGTTATGAACTGGCTGTGAATAAAATCAAGCTTGATATTAGAAGGGTTTTAACTCCGAGTGAACTTCTGGAACAGCATCCCTGTGGAGACTGTGCAGGAAAACCCTCCCACAATGCAGTGTTAATGCGGAGGTTAATTATTTGCTGAAGGCATTAGGGTCCGTGATGTGAGCTGTAACATCAGCCCGGGGTTTTGGCAGGGACTGGCCTCGGTGAGATGTGGTTTGCTTCACTTGCCTGCCTTGCTACTCACTAAAGCTGGTTTTAAAAGCTGCAATGGATGGGAAGTGAAGTTTTACTTGAGGATTTACCCATGAATACTCAGATCAATTTTACTTGGTTAACAGAACTACATACTTAAATAATAGCTGGGAATTAATGACATGAAAACACAAAATGGTCTCTATGTTTCGAACAACTCAGACTTAAAGATAACCCAAACACTTTCCCTCTCACCGGTTGTTGCTCTGACTGTAGAAGGTTTCCTGCTCTTCCCAGAAGCCAACCTATGCTGGGAGCTAAAAACCCCCTCCCTGCAGCACCATTGCCATTGCACGCCCGTGGGTTTATCCTTCCTCTCGTCCTGGGCTGGGCAGGCGTGCCGCCACAGCTGCTGGCTGCATGGCACAGCAACCCAGAGCTGCTCCGGTCCTCACCGTACTTACTGCTCCTTACTTACTGTGGGATGGACATCCTGGGGTCAGGAAGAGATTCCCGTGCTCTCCTTCATGGCTGGGGAGCACAGGTCTAACAGTGAAAAAGAAAAATGCCTTATCCATTCGGATACATCCCTATGGGGGAAAGCCTATGTTGGGTTGCTCCAAAAGCCAATGGGATTTGGCCAGCGCAGCTAAGCCTTGGCAGATGTTTTGGGACAGTGTATGAAAGAGCCACGCCATAAAATGGATCCCTGTAGTCGTCACCCGGCTTGTGCTTTGGCACAGGACAAAGAACTGTCCTTCTGTCCCCGTTTTGTGTTACGGGAAGTGAAGGCGGGGGGTCTTGGAGCATCTCCTAGCAAACCTGCTCCACTGCTGAGCTGGTTTTTTTTTTTTTTTCCATGTGTTGACATTGAGGCCAGGCTTTGCCCTTGTAGGTTTTGTTTTCTCATGAGCAGCTGGACTTTAAACTCCAACATCTCTCATGTAGCCATTTCCCCGGGAGCTGCAGGGAGGCAGGCGGGCGGTCGTTAGGCTCGGAGGGTAACGATGGCAAGGTGCTCTTGGAAAATACTGTTTCTTCTCTCTGCCCTTTTCCTCCAGACAGAGCAGACAGGTATGGCCTTTGTTTTGTTGCAGCTTTGATTCTCATTTGTGCTACTGATCCTCTAAAAACACTGGTAATTTGGTACCTTGTAGTATGTTTACTTTGTAGCACGGGGTGACATCACTGAGAACTGTCTGTCCCTTATTTTCCTTACATTTCTCCTGTTTATTTCATCTAGCTAAGTAAAAACTGTGGTAAGTTACTGAGGCAATGTAATTTTGAAGTACTATCATTCACACCAGGGTAATATTTTGTCTTGTCTTATCATTCTTAAAGAATGCCCCAGATATTAAAGAGAATTTTTATTTATATTTCTAGTTGGTGCTGAAATAAAAATAAGAGAGTCCTTTGAAAGAAGCTGAGATGCATACTTCTTATAGCTTGAAGAAATTTATGTTTCTGTATTAATCCTCCATGGTTTGTCAAAAATAACGAGGAGGAGCTGGGCAAGGAAGAAAAAGAAGGTCAAAACGCCCCTGTCAGCAGCAGAAGAGCACTGCCAGTTATGCTGGATGCAGCGGAACTGCTGCACAGCAGAAATGTGGACTGGCGTGTCAGATAACGCTTTAAAATGCAAAACAGAGTCATGAAGCTTTTTCTTTTTTCTTTTTTTGTATTATCATCACATGCAAGCCTGTTGCTTAGCGGATATCCTTCAAAAGCATAATGACGCATTTGTATGCAGTTTCAGAATAATACTATTGCCACTTTTTCCAATTCTAATATTATTGATCATTTCAACCTTGTGCCTAGCAGTGCTGGGCCCCTAAACACTATACAAAATAAAAAAACCCCAAAACCCAGTCCCTGCCGCAATGGGTTCACTTTCCAAGCACAGGAGAACTGACACCCACGGCCATGTAAAACTTAACGGCAAAGGCACCAGGCTCCAGCGCAGCACCAGCTGCCCAGCTGGCAGGTTGTTTTTGTTGTGGGCATCATTGCAAAAAGGCGTTTTAAGAGCTGATAACTCTCATGTCTTTGATCTCTCCTCCTCTTTACTCAAATCAAAATGATTACAGTGTCTTCCACACAAGGGGTGTTGTATGATATAGCCCTTGTAACTCTTTTGAGCATTGCTGAGGGGTAGCTTTTATTTATTCTCCATAAGGGAGATTTGATTGAGAGGTCAGTCATGTCACAGTTTTGCTTCTCAGAAAAAAAATCCCTGTGAAGTCAGACTGAAGGGCATCAGTTTGGATCCATCATCGTAAATTAATACAAATCATTTCTACTTCTACTGATGAGTCTGAAAGCCCTATTGCAGTCTTACAAAATATCCTCTGCCTTTACAATAACACTTTTTCCCCTTCCCCGTCCGTGCCACAGCAACGCTGCTCTGCGTGTCTGGTGCAGAAAAAAAATGTGTTGGGAAGGGCTTCAAATTCTCCCTGCTTGGGAGCAAGTCGGGCATTCCCCAAAAGTAAAAGGTCATGACTCCTCAGCTGCGTTTGGGCTAAGAAAGGAGGGCTCTTCCAGCATCTAAGTTTAATCTGGCTGAAACCCTGAATCAGCCAAAAGGATTTCTCTTTACAAAGAGGAGGTAAGAGTATATAAGGAAAGGAATCTAAGCACTGATGTTAGCATTTTTGTCATACAACATTCCAGTGTTTATATCAGCTGATGATGCAAACAACGTCATCAAGAGACAGAGGCGTGCCAGTTCCCTACTTCTGGAGGAGGTTCTCCAAGGCAGCTTGGAACGGGAATGCCTTGAAGAGAGATGTACAGAAGAAGAAGCAAGAGAAGTATTTGAAAACGATGAAATGCTTGTAAGTATTTTGTTTTCCTGCATGCATAACAAAAATTACTGCCTGGGTCCTTTACTGTCAGATACAGCTCCACAGCCTGCTTCGTTTGTTTGGGATTCGCTCCATGTGAAATCTTTGCACTTTCCACCGCAGCAAGGCAGAAAGCAGGTGTCCTCAGGGATCAAAATGGAAATGCAGAGGTCAGCTCTGACTCTTCTGAAGTCCCCCGATGTGTCCTGCACCTTTCGTTGAGAAAATATATGGCTGTTGTCCCATCTTGGCCATGCGCAGAAATACAGCTTCGGCATCCCTGAGAGACCAGGAGGGGCGAGAGGGTGTTGGGATGGGGGGGGAAGCAATGGACCGGCAAGTAGCGGGACCTATAGATAGAGGCTTGCTTGGTCAGTGGCTGCGAGTCCCCTCGTACAAGAGGCCCTTCTATTACAGCTTCTTAAGAAACGATAAATAGAGCAGGATGCAAACCGCCTCCCATCTCATTCAAATTTTGTTGGCAGGGCAGAATTCGTAGTTTTGCAACTGTGTAAATGTTAAACCATAGTATATATTCTCTCATGCAATGTTTTTGTTTTACCAAAATATTTACGGAAGATCATAGTATTTGAGGATTAAAATTATTTTTTTTTTTTTTTTCCCCCAGAAAATGTTTTGGGATGGCTACTACGGTAAGCTGGCCTCTTGATTTCTGACCTTCATAGCGGTGTCACACTATGAACATTATGATTCAGTCCAATGCTGGCTTTCTGAGAGTTGTTAGCAGTTTACCCTGCAAGAAACACCCAGTTGCTATTTGTCATGTTTCTAGTAAAGTGGGAGGAAAAGTATTGATGTGAAAGGTTTAAAAAAAGTAATAAATAGGAAAAAAACATTTAAGACTGCAAAGCGAATAAAAGTGGAAGGTGAGTAGATGTTATCATAGGAAGTAGGGTATTTCTTTTCCTGAACTTAAGGCTGTTCTGAAACAACCTGGGACCTGAGAAAGTCTGCCTTGCTGGTACAAAACATAGCCATTGATAACCTCTCTTTAAACATCATTTTCCAAAGAGTATTATGCATGTCTTATAGGAGTCTGTTTTCCTAGCTCACTTATTGACAGTGTCATCCGAGACATTTCTACTCTGCAGTGTTCGCTGATTCCCCACTAGGTCTCTTATCCCAGAATACAAGCAGACTTAATTGGTTTCGATTATGGAAAAATGCATGCTGGGTGTTACTTACCACTTTTTTTTTTTTTGCTGAATGCTTACAAACAGTTTAATCCTTCCAGTATCAGAAATCATGTAATTCCTTGAATCTTCTCTTTCCTCCTTTAACAAAGCTAGGTGCTAGGTTTATTTTTTTTTTCGCAGTCGTACAGACCCTCACCTGACCCCAGACTTTTCCTGAGGCTTCCTGACATAGATCTGAGCGTGCGTTTCGGAGGCTTGACACCGTCCAACTTGCTGCAGGCTGTACGTGTAGCCTGCCCCTACCTCCAGCTCCCACTGCTGCTGCTGCTGGAGGTCCTCACTCCTCACCTCCACGGGCTCAGCTCTGCTGCTGAGCCCCCCCAGACCCCCAAAAACCCTCCCAGGAGACCTAAATTGTGCTGGGGTATGCTGGTGGCACCTGACTGCAGGTGGACTGAAGGTGGTAACTGCTTTAACCCAGTATCTTAGTACCCCCTAAAGCTAAAAGATACACATGCCCATAGCCTGAGCAGATGGTGGTTGGGTTTTTTTTCCCCAGCACCAGGCAGAGTTTTCACCTTTTCATCAATTACAGCAGCCCGCTGACTGAATTTAGGCTCTCTGATGAAGTTTTAAATTTTAGAAAGGTCGGTGAGCATGTCTCAGGTTAGGCTTTGCTGGCTTGCTCCCTGATCTCTCATGCCTAGCATAAGCAGTTGTCATTTGGAGACCATTTCCCAGCTCCTTTGGAGTCTTTCTAGTGGGCAGCTTAAAGGGGGACTGGCAGCTCTGCCTCTGCTTCACCCGTAGCGAGGCATCCTCTGGTTTCAATGTTCGGTTCATCAGAAAGACTAAGCTTGCTGGTGTCCAAGCTGCTCTGTAATAATTGTACAGATATGTAAAAGCTGGATTTCCTCCTAATTTTTTTTTTTTGCTTGCTGTATAATTTTTGATGCCAGCTTTTTTTATCCAATGCATATCAACCTAACGCAGGAGACCTAAACCACCAGTCGTGTATTATATTTGTAACGAGCACATGACCTGTCAGTCGGTGCTTTTCCCTGAAGCAGAGCATCCCTCCTCCAGCAGCGGGCTCTGTCCCCGGACACCTCCCAGCCTCTCTGCTGGGGGCTGTGGGAGCCCCTCTGGAAGCAAAGACTTGGCCTAAAATTACTCCTGAGGAGCAGTTTGGTGAGACGTAGCCCATTTCCTTCCAAACCGCTTTCTTTCGCAACGCTTCTCCGAGCGACTCGCGCATGGGGAAGGGGTCTGCGTGATTTGGGTGGGGGGTGACCCGTCCCTCTCCCCCGGCGTTTCTTCAGGCGGCAGGAGATGCTCGTCGAGCCCCTGCCAGCACAACGGTGTGTGCGAGGACAACATTCGCGGCTACACCTGCACCTGCGCCGAGGGCTACGAGGGAGAGAACTGTGCTTTCGGTAAGGCATCGCCCTCCTTCCGAGACGCCCTGTCTCCTCCTGTCATACGGGGTCCCCGATAACCCATTTGCAGCTTTCCCGCTACGGTCAGTTACCATCTTTTAGGGTAAAAGACACGCTTCTCGGCAGAGCAGGGGTGACGCGTGCTGCCCATCTACCGAACCATTACAGAATCCCGAGGTTACACAGGTTGCCTCTTCCCGCCGAGCCTCCCTTCTCCGGGGATGCGGGATGAGGGCTGAAGCAAGGGACTGCTTGTCCCACCGTGCTCCCAGCCGGCACGTGGCCTGGAGAACCAGGGCTACCATGCCAGGATGGCTTCCAGCCACACACCCCAGTCCCTGGGGACAGAGAGACTCCAGAAAACAACCCGTTTTCAGTGGGAAAGTCGTAAAGGAAAATGGATACTTCCTGACACGTAAAACACCCTGGGCCAGATCCTGAGTTTTCACATCTGCCAGGTTCTACTTTCCAGCCCTTCGGTCAGTATTTCTGAGGGCTTAGATGTCCCTGGGGTGGGAGAGGCCCTGGCTGCCACAAGGCAGGGTCATTTTTGGGATAAGGGGATGACCGTGACCAGCTTCGGGGGAGACCAGAAGGTGACGCAGCTTGCACCAGTGCTGGGAACTGGATCTGCTCAGCGTGAGCCTTAGAGAGCCACGTTACGTGAGGGTTTTTTTGCTACTTCTCCACCTGTGAGCTAGATGCACTATCAACTGGCTGTTCCTCCTGTTGCTTTGTGCTGAAGCTTAAGTGTTTGCTCAGCTATGGAAAGCTGACCAAGCATGATTCAAAGGTGATTAATACTTCATTTCTTTTTTCCTTACCTTTGGCAGCTGTTAATTTTCTTAGCACAAGCATGAAAAATAAGAGCTATGCATTTGTTTCTGCTGAAAACCAGAAAGCTTTAGCTGCCTTCTTCCTCAAGCAATACCTGCATTCTTAAAATGTGCAACAGTTCTCCCTGCTGCCAATACTTACATGTTTTGCTTAAAAGAGCAGACACCCCCCCCCCCCCATGGCATCCTTCCACAAGTTCACATGGAAGACCTAGTTTCACCCTTGGCTAATGCTCCCCAAAACTCAGAGGTGCAGACAGTCTGGTGCAGGGTAAACACAGTTTACAACAAGTCTGTGGATGCTGCAGAGACTCAACCGTCTCCAAATTCTGCTTAACAAGGGGAAAAAAAATGTGGTGGGAAACACTACCGAGCCAGGGTCCCTACCCGCCTCCACACAAAGCGAGTAAAAATAAAACGCTTAGTAAAAAGGACTCAAGCTATGCGATACTCCCGAGCAGCGTTCCCAATGCTTTTCCTCCACTTGTTCTCTTCAGCTAAAAACGAATGTCGCCACCAAGCAAAGGAAGGATGTGACCACTTCTGCTACCCGGGAAGTAATTCCTACCGTTGCTCCTGTGCCGATGGCTATGAGCTGGGGAAGGACAACAAACAGTGCATTGCGTTAGGTAGGTGTGAGCACGGACGTAGAGGCTCAGTGCTGGGGTGGGCAGGCCACCACCCAATACCCAGATGCCACCAGCCTGCTTGGAGATTCAAGCAATGAGAATATTACTGACCATCCAAATCGGGCAGAAAAATGAAGCAGCTAGGGACCACTACCCAAGATGCCAAAGCAGCGCCAAAAGAAGCAATACTTGAACTTTTAAACAGGTGTCCGCAGAGAGGACTTGCATCATCCTACTTATCACTCACAGGGCCAGATTTTCCACTCCTGTGCCCAGTAAAGAGTAACTTCACTGAAGACCTGTCTGCTTAGGAATGAGGTTCAGTTGATCCCAGTCAGGCTCCTGATGGTCTGATAAATGAAGGGCAACATTTGCTGCCATATTGACCAGTTTGAAGCAGTAGCCCTCTTCATTTTTTCAGTCTTATACTAGGTATCTCATTTAATCTCATCCCCTTATAAGCTAGGTCTACTAAAACCACAGTATTATGCTTAGGCCCTTGTCTGTATTAGCACACAGGGTAGCTGAAGAGGAGTTGAGCTGTAGAGCCGTGCTTTTGGTGATGAAGGCTTGATGTCCACACTCAGTGCACGTTTCAGGTGGCCTTTACTTCAGTCTAGCTCTAGTTTGGTCCTGTGGACTAAGCACCCATTAGCTGTGCGAGTAAGTTATGTGTGCTCCTGGAGGGCGTCTTCTAGTTTAGCTTCACCTGAGCAGAACCCCCAGTTTGTGAGACACAAGACTATGCCAGAAAGTGAACAGAAAGCGTGACAAATGCAGATAACTGGGGGATCCATGTGAAAAGCACGCATGCTGTTTGAACTCAAACAAAGGCATGTGCATCCCTACACTAACAGCTTTAACAAGGAAAACCCAGGATTTCCCTTGTCTAGATTGGGCCACAGCTGTTGGGTATTTGGCACAACTTGGATACAGGATACAAAGATGAGTGTCATGGTTTAACCCCAGCTGGGAACTAAGCACCATGCAGCCGCTCACTCGCTTTCCCCCCACCCAGTGGGATGGGGGAGAGAATTGGGGGGAAAAAAAAGTAAAACTTGTGGGTTAAGATAAGAACAGTTTAATGGAACAGAAAGATAGAAACTAATAATGATGATAACAATAATGATGATAACAATAATGATGATAACAATAATGATGATAACAATAATGATGACGATGATGATAATAATAATAATAAAAGGATTGGAATATACAAAATAAGTGATGCACGATGCAATTGCTCACTGACTGATGCCCAGTCAGTTCCCGAGCAGCGATTCCCCCCCAGGCCCACTCCCCCCAGTTTCTATACTGGGCAGGACATCCCACGGTCTGGAATACCCCTCTGGCTGGTTTGGCTCAGCTGCCCTGGCTGTGTCCCCTCCCAGCTCCTTGTGCCCCTCCAGCCTTCTCGCTGCCTGGGCAGGAGAAGCCGAGAAACCCTTGACTTGGTCTAAACCCCACTGAGCAACCACTGAAAACATCCGTGTGTGATCAGCATTCGTCTCATACTGAACCCAAAACACAGCACTGTGCCAGCTACTAGGAAGAAAATTAACTTTAGCCCAGCTGAAACCAGGGCAATGAGGAAGCCTCATTTCTTTAGTTACAAACACACTGAAATCTGGTCACCACAAGCCTAACACAACGACCCAAAATGTTCAGTGCCATCACTAAGCTATTAGACTACAGATGCCAAGTGAATTATTCCAATATTCACCAGCTGAGAAACTGTCCTTCTCCTTTGCCTTGGTGCAAAAACAAAACCCCAAAGTCAAGCTGGATGCAATAAGGTATTTGCAGATTATTAGCTGTCTTGAAATGATACGCGAGTTTTTTTTTTTTTAATTCATTTGCTAGATCAATGTGCATGCGGCAGACTTCAAGACAGCGATAATCTGATACGTGAAACCAGGAAGAAACGTGAGGAGCGATTTCCTTGGCAGGTATTTCTGGCAACTCATGAAGCTCATCACTCAACCTCACAGGGACAGTGCTATCTATCATCCTTTTTGCATTTTCTTAGGTCCTGCTGCTGAACTCGGAAGGAAAGGGCTTCTGTGGAGGAGTGCTGCTGAAAAGTAACTTTGTGGTGACTACAGCAGAATGCGCCCTTCTGCACGACCATTTTGAAATCAGGGTTGGTGCTGGTAGGTGATCAAATGCATTTTCTCTTGCTGCAGCACATTTTAGTATTGACAAGCTAATTTTAAAAAAAGCTCACTAAAATTTTTCGTGCATAGAAGTATTGTTAAAGGAAACAAATCTGCTGTCATCTCATTTAAGCACCTCAAGTTAAGTATCTTGAGCTAGAACTACAGCTGCCCCATACCCCTGACAAGCCAGGCAGAGACACAACTGCCTCTCGAATGCAGTTCAGAACTTGGCACGTGCTAGGGATAAGCTAAACCAGGTGGATTTAGAGGCGGCTTTTGTTTCATGCCAAAATTCACTTCTCTTGTTGGGCATTTGTCCTTCTCTCTGAAATTACACACGCTTCTACGCAGCATTAAAAAGCTGTCAATATATCATTCCTAGTTTACCTTTACTGCAGCCATTTCAAGAAAGAGCACCTTTAGTTTCTCTGCTGCACGTAGTTCTCAGCATGACTAGGCAGATGTCAGCTTGCACGCAGTTTTCAGGTCTCCGATAAATTCTTCCTAAGAGCAGTGAAATGTCATTGCTTCACAGGGCTTAACAGAACGAGCGGAACTGAGAAGACAATGCAAGTTAGCAAGAAACACATATACATCCGGTACGATGAAGACACCGGTGAGAACAACATTGCACTGCTACAACTCCAAGAGCATGTTGAGTGCAACAACCACCAGCTTCCTGTGTGCACCCCTGAAAGAGACTTTGCAGAACACATTTTAATTCCAAAATTGGCTGGTACAGTCAGTAGCTGGAGAATGGAAGGTGATGAACTTCAAGGTGATGAGTTGCAGGTTTCATACCTTCCTGCTGAGGACTGCAAACAAATACTCAACATCAGCCTCACCAACAGACAGTTTTGCGGACACCTCCAGGAGGCTGTACACAAACAACTGGCTGGAGGAAGCTTTTTAGCTACCGAGTATAAGGGCACTTGGTTTCTAACTGGTATTCTGGGATCTTGGCCACTAGAAGACACTGACTGGGAAACATTCCTATTCACTAACACTGCAAGGTATACGATATGGTTTAAACAAAAAATGAAGTAAGACACAAACACAACCAACCCTCCAGCACCAAACCCCTACCAATCACTGCAAGGAAACATCTCGATGCAGCTAGTGCACCCAATTTGACTTTCTGTCATGACTTGCAGCAATGGAAATTGCAACAATATGTATATAACTCCAGTTCATACAGAAAAACACGTGTGTCTTTCCTTCTTCTGCTGACACACAGTACTGTGAAAGTCATGATGCAGTAAATCTAGTTATTTTACTAAAGACTGACTGAACTTCTAAGTTTCTTAGAACTGTTCATCCTACAACTCAAAAAGCGTTTCTGTCTTTCTGGGATTTTAAATGTTGCTAGAAGGAAATGAGTCTCTAACTCTTGTTACCCTGAGGTTTCATTCAGCAAATTCATCTTCTTTTTTCAGCATCCATATAAGTAAAACTTAGGAAGACCAGGGGAACTCTAAGCCTTTAAACACCTACGTTGATGTAGGACTTGACACTCTCATCACACTAAAAAATGCTTCCCTTCATACACGGTACCTGTGTCTTCCCTTATGAATCACATCCATGTCAGTTAATGGGTAAAATAAAACTGAACTCTCAAAGAGGGGAAAAAATGTTTTATTTCCTTAAAAAATAATTTAAAACCCCCAGAACTACCATCCCGTCACTATGGTCAAAGTTATGTTGTACCACACCCAAACAAACAAAACCCCCAAGGTAGTAACATTTAAAATAACGGATCCAGTGGCAGTGTTTTCCCCAGAAGCAGAATAAAACAAGTATGGATAAGTTACTTTGATAAGCTTTTGTTCATAACAAAAATGAAACAGGATATTACCAGAATTAAAAAAAAGCAAACCCATCTATGGGCACCTACAGATAAAAGTCTCACATTTACTTGAACCCGTAAGTCCTGTGACACAGTAAAGCGTTTGGTGCCAAGCACTTCCCTAGTGTTTAGAGAAAGCTTGAAGAGAGTATTTAATACCAGCAAGATAGTTGAAGAGGCTTTAAAAAAATCCCAGAAACCATGAAAGAAAACATCATTTCCATTCTGAAGAATGGATTAACGCAAGTAACAAAAGCATGATACTTCTCTTTGACAGATAAATGCAGAAATAGTAACACAAAGTACTCCATAAAAGCTTGTAAGTAGTCTGGAAGGTATTTGGAATGCTTTGCTTTATTTCCTCATGAAATACTTCGAATGATCTAAAAAGCCTGGGGAAACTATCACTGAAAAGTTAGCATTTAATTCCAATGCACTTTGTAACACTGGCAGCCTTGGTCATTCTGGGAAAGGAGCCACAAACAGTTCCCAGTATTCCAGTCCTGGACACAAACCAGGTCATTTACAATGTTCTCGGGGTGATTACAAGCAGCTCCACTGGGCAAGCTGAGTATCTGAAAAGTACTTGCATGGATAAGACGCAATGCTCAACACACTGTTGACAGCGGAGGAAATGGGTTCTGCTTACTGACCACAAGCTTTTGATGCTGATGAGATATATAGCCTTTAATGTGACCCTGGAAGAAGGAGAGAAAGACAGCGTTAGTAGCGGAAGCTGGTAATGCAACGTCTATAACCTCAGCCATCTTCAGACTACATCAAGCAAAGCTATGTGTGTATACCCAATCACCTCTGCACTACCGTACTTAGTATCTATAAGGACCCAATTTATGTAAGTGGGTCAACTCACAGAGTAAGCAGAAAGTTGGAACCATAACCATGTTCCCGTAGTAATGGTGCTGTCAGGCTGAGCGCCTGTTGCCAGGGTCCCTACTGGTCTGCTCACGTTTACCCTGAAGAGACAGAGCTCTACAGAAGTTTCTAAATTTACTCTTGCTCACTTTAAAAGTAGGTTTTTAATTAACTGCTATTCTGCACCTAATAAACTAAATGACACAGTACTTCCTTTTCAGACATAGCGTGGTAATACTGAAAGAAATCTTCCAGTGACCTAATACCACCCTCCATTACTCCCAGACTACACCAAATAATCTGTTTCAGAAACAGAGAAGTGGTTCATTTTCTTGCTAACACTGCAATGCTGCTCCAATACCTCCAACTTACTAGAAACCTCTAGATTTCAAGCCTTTACCTGTTCATGAGTAGTTGAGATGCACTTTGAGTAAAAGACAAAGTGTGAAACAAAACCAAAGAAACCTGGTTTTAATTTCTTCTAATGTTAGAATGTCAAGAGTCTCCTATTTCAAATGCAGAACTACAAATCCCTTTTGGTCCCAGTAACAATTTTCGTATTTTTAAGCCAGTATTTATGCATACATAGAAATGTAAGTACTGGATTTGTAATGTAAAATTCAACTTCAATTTTAACTGATTCCTGCAAGAGAAGCAAGAACTAGAGGAAGCCCTCCGGGCAACTGAAAACATTTCACTTTGGGCACAAGCAAATCAACTTTTTTTTACACGAGAAAACCTGGGACTACTGATACATTTTTTGTAATAAACGTTTCTTCTGTACCTAATAATTTTTTTACTGTCTGAAGTCTGGAAGGACCAGACAACAAGTGGTCCGCACATACCATATATATAAGGTTAGCTAAAATGCACTGGACTTCATCAATATCAACATCATCTACTTGCATGAATTTCAGGGCAAAGAGAAAGGCATCTAGAGATAGCTGATGGGTTTTGAGTAGTAGGTACCTGAAAGAAACAACAGGAAAAAATCTGTTATTGAGAAACAATCACTAAAAAATTCTGCTTCTTAGGAAAACGGCCTTTCTACAATATATTCACTTTAACAGGAATTCAGGTCTCTCAGAGAGAACTAAGAAGCATACCCATTTCTATCTCAGTCCTAGGTGAAACCATATTAAATCTTTTGCAAAAACATAGGTTTTGTTATGCTTACACTTTTTTAAAGAGATTTCTGTATGTGATGATTTTCAGCTTCTCAAGGATAAGAAAGATTCCACATCGAATAAAGAAGGTCTCATGCTTTGTCAGAGCGTCATTCAGTAGGAGAAGATTGCCTTCACTGCAAGGATGAAGAAATGAAAACATGAGGTCTCACCCAAACGAGAAAAGAAATTGTCTGACTTGGTAGGAACATCCCTCCCCTGCCTTCCTCAATCATCCCAAGTAAATACCTTTTACTTAATTATTTTTGAACTAAAACACAATGCAACAAAACAATAATCATACCTCACAGCCTTTGTTACTTCAGCAAACTGCATAAGGTCATACTTTTTTAAGAGCTGAACCGTTGGCATATGGCCCTGAAAAATAAACAGTTTCCAAATTTTCCAGGGTAAAGTCAAATGCATTTTAAACATAATCTAGTAAGCTATAAAAACATTTGTTAGAGAAAAAAAACAAATGTTTAACCACTTTTTTTTTTTTGCTAAAGAATAAGAGGTGAATAAAAGTATTTGTAAGACGACCCCCTTGCCCCTGCCAAACACCTTATAGCCCAACTCACTATGTACCATGGTTTAGGGAGCCTATTAAGTATTTCTTCATGTTGGGGAACAGTTATCAAACTTGTAAAATAAGATCCTGTGGCATGAGGCCTAGGCAGATCCAAATTTTATGTCATGGCTGTATGATCTAATCGGCAAACAGAAGAACCGCAGGAATCCCAAGCATTACTAATAATACAAGCAGTGCTTCAGCACTGTCAAGTGCCAGCTCAGTCTGTATCAGATTCTTTCTTCACTATGCCTCCCTGTGGAAATAAAAATGTCCTCTCAAAAAACAAAACAAACAAAAAAGAGAATGTTTAAATTTAAAGAAACAAAATTAATTCTCATTCCTACATCAGGTAAGACTGAACCACCTATACTATCAAAAAGAAACTTTGTTTTTCCCCCCTGCACAGCAGAGATCAGATTGCACACTGACTTGGGTCAGACTTTAAGTTTAGTTACCATCATGCCATGCTGTTGGTAACCCTTTTCCTGGTTGGAGGATTAGCTGAGAGCAGAACTCAGCCGCATGTTTACTGAGAGCTGCTAGGAATAAAAAAAAAAACCCAACATTCCAGCTATTTTAGTATGGTTTAAAGTTAGTGTTAATGTTTGAGCTCTGATTAAAAAAATAGTAACTGTAAAAAACAGTGACCTCTAATCTAGTTTCTTTAGTGCCTCTTGTACACCAGAACCACTCCAGAAACGCCACAGTAATTTTAGGCACTAACGGACCCATCAGTTCAAGACACCCAGTCAGGATTGGGACAGAGTTTTTAGGAAGACTTTTAGTTTTCCGTTGTCAACCTCACCACTGATTGATTTGAAAACAACCAGTAAGAAAGTCAATAAATAAAAAAAATGAAAAACAGAAGCCAATTACCATACTCACTGTGCTTGCCCTTTACCCACTCGACACTGCAAGGGACTGGAAAGGGAGCACTGAACGGAAAAGGGAGGATGGTCGTCAATGGGCTGGGGCAAAGGTGGAATACGGCAACTCACAGAAGCAGGTGGTAACAACAGCATTCTCCACGGGTAACTTTGGTAATAAGGCCAGGAACAGGAAACTCTAAAATCTACTTCTTGTCCCCTCAGTTACACTGAATTAATTGTTAGCGTAATCCCACTGACTCAGGGATACACAAATGCCAGCACAGCACATGGGAAAGGACAGGAACAAGAAGCAGAGATGGGCTTAGCTCTTTTAACAGAAAGATGAAGTGATCAAATAGTAACTGGTCTTTATTGCTTTGTTCAAAACCAAAATGCTCTACTTCATGACCCTTCTGATGTGCCTCGAATGGACAAACGTACCAGGTGCAAACAGAAACCCCAAAGACAGGTATCCTTTCCCTCCTGTGGCAAACCCCCCTCAACAGTCTTCAGCCATCTGTTTGCACATCCTCCTTCCCTTCACCAGGTGAAGGCAGCACAGATTTGTACTAGTGAATCCACACATTGCCTGGCCCATCTGTGCAGTCGATGGACCAGGCAGGCACTCTGCTACATGACTTAAGTCACACTGAGTGCTCCTCTAAAGAACTCTTTATTAAAGAGGTAATCTCAAGTTGTACCTCCACCAGGCATGGGAGGAAGGTTGGGAGAAAGGAGGGTGGGGTTTTTGTTTGTGTCGTCCCCCCCCCCTTTCTCCTTTCCTGTGTTGCTATAAATGACAATTCAACATTTTTTTTGGTCCTCACACACGAAGTGTGCATATGCTGCTCTTATGGGGTCAGGCACAGATAGCCTCTGAATTCCAGTAAGGGAAAGACAAGAACACTAATGAGCATCAGTTT
Organism: Elanus axillaris; assembly: GCA_026212715.1. Lineage (NCBI taxonomy): Eukaryota > Metazoa > Chordata > Aves > Accipitriformes > Accipitridae > Elanus > Elanus axillaris. The sequence continues at coordinate 2,464,439 of JANZLQ010000060.1, forward strand.
GGTTATCTGCCCCCTCCCCCCCAAATTATTTAGAAGAGTAACATCTACTCACTAACAACATTTTTACTGGCAGCAGGTAGATCAAAATCATTCTTTTGTTCTTCTGGCTTGAGCGGTGACAGTGCTCAAAGGCAAATGACAGATACTCTTCAGCTGCAGACACAAATAAAAGTGCTAGTAACGCGAGTCAACAACGCAAATGGATTAAAACTGTAACCCAAATTCTGTAATTCTGTGCTCTCTGTCCATCTCTAGCTTGAACACATGATATTTGAAGTGACAAAAAAGAATCACACCAATCAAAACACACTAAGAAAAAGGCTGTAAGAATTATTGGAGATTCACACAAAATATAAAATATTACCAGAAAAATAAGTCCTCCTTCAGAAAGTGAAAGAAAACTTGTCAAGGTCTAGATGTCAGAGGTAACAGTTACAAGCAGTATTGGAATTTTCAGCTCATTTCAGTATTATGATTGCGCTCCTATTACAAGAGGGGAGAATCTCCAGAAGAGCTCATGAAACAGAACTCTATTTTCTAAATTCACAGATTAGGTTCTTCAGTGGATGCGAGCCGCATGTGATGCGCGCATCTGCTAGCTGCAGAAACATGCCAGTGAGATCACACAGCATAACAACATGAAAATCTCTCATCAGTTTTCACCGAGAGGAAAATAACAAGCCTGACAGGCAGAAGACACTGTTTAGAGTAACAAAACGTGCTCTGGAATAGATTTTGGTCAGGGGTTTCAGTTAGTGATAAAAGTTGTACGCCTTAGCTCTAGAAGCACTTCTATTAGTGACTCTGTTAGGAATTTCAGAAATGCAGTTTCTACACCTCCCAAAATCAATGCACTGAGAAACTAATTCTACAGTACAGTTCGCTGAAGATTTCCTATGTGGCACACAGCAACTTGAAGAGGACAAGAGAGTTGCAAAGCCTCCTTTGTGAAACCTTGTACAAACCTCTTCTTTCGGATACTCATACATTTCATTATGCACACACATTATGCGTAAGACTATAGAGAACTTCACTGACACCAGTACTGTAAAACTGGGCATACACTGCAATTAGAAGTGTCACGTAATCTCATCTCTGATCTGACTCAGCCTGTGGCCCTTGGATCTTCCAGCATGACTTTTCCTTTGATCAATGCAAACACAACTGTACCTTCTACATCCATTTTGAGTCACACACACACACACACACCAGCCAGATTTCACACCAAGCAGCAAGACTTTAAATCTGTCTCACTGGCACACAGTACCTTGCTTAAAGTCACTGTCAAACATGGCTTTGCGTCCAACATAGTATCTGTACGTAACGCGCTGTGCCATACTGTATTCGTCTTTCAGATTTGAGCTGTCAATTGCTCTAATTAAGGGCTTACATAGATGAAGCTTGTTGATCTGTTAAAAAAAAAAGATTAGTTGCATTTTACTTGGAGAGTGGAGATAGATAGTATCATATAAAAATGGTGGGTTTGACTTAGAATATGAAATACGAAACACAGCTTACCAGACTTACACCCTACCTTAAAATAAATTTTAAACAGCTGATTCACAAGAAACAACATGCCCCACTTTTTGGAATCTTCAATGCCTGCTCGACTGTCGTAAGAAAAGAAGAAAGAAAAAAAAACTACTAGTAATGAACACTGAAAGAAAATAATGACTTTGTCCTTATGGTAAATTCCCTCCATAGATATTTTTTTGATTTTTAGGGTAAAAACAGGCATCTGAAAATAAAAGTCAAGGCCAAACTCCTTGTCTTAAACCACACCAGCACTGTCAAAACAGAACATGTGTTCCCATCTTAAGCAGCACTGCTACATTTCTTCTCAACATAATGAAAAGATATGCAAAATATCATTCATGTGCATCAGTGCCCTCACTCCAGTCTGAGGGAACACTTACACTAACTAGCATAGCAGTTGCTTATAATACTCAAGGTGAAAGAGAGATTGGGGGGAAAAAAAAAAAAAGCATTTTCTGCACTTTCGATGTGCTAAAATTGCCAAGACTGGAAACCAAAGAGTCACCTCTCTTCCATCTAATAATAATGAAGCAAACTTCACAACTGAACAGGGCACAAAAGTGTTAATTATCTTCCCTGAGAAACAGCGACATAATCAGTCCCTCCCAACAACATCTCCTAGGAATGTTAAACCTCAAGGAAGGCCTCTCCGGCTCTAGTTAACAGTCATGAGAGAACAGACTATAAATGAGAGGAAATGAGCCTCAGAAGTGTTCACTCCTACCCAGATATGGTCTTAGTAAGCGGGAAAATGTTATGTAAAGTTCATTAAGTTCTTAACAATTTAATAGTGCAAGTTCTATACAGGATCTTTCACTTACGTGTCACTGGCACAGACTCGAAAACAGCTCATCAGCAGTTCTGCTGCTTTTTCCAACATGTCACCAACTTTGCTTTTCCCTTTCTTCACTAGCTGTTGATCCGCCTATCATTACACAGCAAGAAACGATATGTAATTCTACAACCTGGTTCGCTGGGTTGTAAACAGTTTAGTTCCTTAATACAGCATTTTATAAAAGTATTATAGCAATAGACTTGTCATGCCTGCTATTCACCAAATCTAGAAGGCAGTCAAGCTCACAGAAAAAAGAAAACACTCGGAGAGGCTCCTGAACACGTACCAAACCTAATGCACAGGAAGACAGCCCTTTGAAAATAGCACTGACCACTATTACCTTTAGCGCCACTAAGCTTAACACAGCCCTCGGAAACCTAAATTCAGGATCATCTGACAGCTAATTGGAGCATTAACACTTCTAATCAAGTTTTCAAAGACCAAGAGTTAGCAAAAAAATGTCTTTTGAACAAAAGCAAACTGAAATTATCTCCCCCCCAATTACAGAGTTTGAGTTTAGAATTTATAATCAGCTTCTCTCCACAGCCACAAAAGCTAGATTTTGTTTCTAAACTATATTCAACATTTTCTAATAATAACACACACTGCTAGGACCTGGGACTTTCAGAAGAAATAGAAAACATATGTTAGAGTGGCAAGCGAAAAAAAAAATGAGTTGCCAAGACATGGGAAAGATCCATGCACTGATTAATGCAGAACTTAAACAATAAAGAGTGGGAGGGAAAAAGAGCGAGTAGGTATTTACTATGTGCTTTCTAAAAAGTTTTATTAGAATGCTTGCATTCTCACTAGCTGAAACATAAGGAAAAGAAGTGGAAGTGCATCCTTTGCTGCAGAAGTCTTCTCTGTATCCGCATTCTTTGATATACTACAGTTAGAAGACAGAGTTCAAACACTTACAGTGTGACTGACCCAACTTTCCCCTTTCTCATGCATCTCAGATACATGAATTTGCCTTTCAGACTGACAATCGAGACTTATTACAGACGAGGCACACACACACACAAAATATCTGCGCAAGCACATCAAATGTCTTGTTTTGTGAGCAGGTGGGCGCAAGAAAGCTGTGAGGCGACAAACATTGGAAATACTGCATACTGTCAAACTCTAACCTAACTGAACTCTGGCTTCACCTCTTCAGGTAAAGTGACTAGGAGCAAGATCATGACCCTGCCACTTACCCTGGCCTAGCAGTTCTCAACAGATCCCTATACAAGCTACTTCAATTCACTAACCTGAGAAAAATAATGTAAATTTGGTGGGTTTTTTGCTTGTCAGCAGTTGTATGGGCTCAGCAAGGGCTCCAATGAGCATCAAGAGCAGTACGCACAGCTAGAAGAGGGGAGAGGAGGCAGAAACTTCCCTGTTCAGTTGTGGTGAGTGGTTAGACTAGCTCAGTTGTCTGAGTTATCTCCAGCCTTATAAAGATCTCCACTAAATCCCAAGGAAAACACATGGAAATTCTGAGCTGTGCTACCAGGCTACTCTATAAAGACAGTACTTAATCCCTTCATATGCTCTAAGCAACTGCTGCGAGCTGCGTGCAAGTCCTCAGAACCTCTCTATTTCAAGCTTCAAATGCGAGGTGGGCAGACTAAGCAATGTAGTTTTTCAATAGGACTGGATGAATTTAGTGTGTCAAAAAATCCTAAACAATGAGTTAAACAGTACTGAGCAAAAATAGGCTACGTAATAAAGTCTAAAAGATTTCTACCATGGAAACTCTTCACAGATAAAAGTAATGAGGCTGTTAATCAGATCTACTTACATTATTAGCAAAAATTCGAAGATCGAGGGCTACAGCATACATAATAGGTAAAGCCCTGGAAAAGTAAAACATAGCATACTTAGTATGTGCAAATCATGCCATAAGCAAGACATGAGAAACAAGCTTTTTTTTTTTTTTGCTAGTTGGTCATAAAGCTAGAAAAGTATACAAAAAACTTTAAATACAGAAGGATGTACTTTTTAAAAGAAAACGTCTTCAAGATCTCAGCATTTCAGGAAACCTATACTGGAGGAAGAATAAAATCTGAAACTTTTTTTACTGTGGTATTAGTAAAATAGCATCTCACTTTGAATAAATTCTTCACCTTTACTTATGGACAATTCTACATAATTAAGCTCAGATACTTAGTTTTCACACTTTTGGACCTAAACGCTCAAACAGGCAGCAAAACCAATTAGGCTGCATTTAAGTATCTCTGGGGATAAATAAAAAACATAGGCATAATTTTAGTTAAGACTATTATGGTATTATACAATGGAAAGATGAGAGCCTAGCTTCTAGCAGCTCTCTGATGCACTCACCAATTTTCTTCTTTATGTGCCTGAAATGCTCGCAGGAAAGATGTACTGTATTTAGGAAAATTTAAAATGCTATGAAATGAAGCAGAGATTTAAAAAACAGCAGTTGAATGGTACCATATACTATTACATGAAAGGGTAGAAACCAAAAAAGCAGCAGGTACATGAGGAGTCAGGATGCAGAGACGCAGCAGGGAAGAACACGAGTACAGCCGCACACTCCTTGGTGTGGCAGTAGCAGTAAAAAACACCGGCCACGCAGAAATAAAGATAGCAGCTTGCTTTATCAGGATCTTCCCCTCTAACAAAGTACAAACTGGGAGGTATATTAAGGATTTGAGGGTTTCCTATACGAAAAATCAATTTTCTATTTCAGAATTTAAATTTTCTATTTTTTTCTATTTTCTCTTCCTTCTTAGTCCTACAGAATGTTAAAAGGAGAAGAGTGTATCTGGATTTGCTTGCTTAAGAACCTAAACAGCTGAAGTGTATTTGGAAGGAGACCATATTCTATTAGTTTTTAAAAGGTGTAAAGACAACTTATTCTACAAGAAGACATACAGTTTATCTGAAAACAACGTACAAAATTTATGGAAAAGGATATTGGACGATAACTGTTTGGCATTTGTACGCTTCTATAAAGTCATGGTTTCCAACAGCGTAAGTACACCTGTCAAAGAAAAGGTGCATGAGTGCATCAGAAAATAATACCATGTGCGTAAGACAAATACTTCTTTTTGCCTCTTAACAGGCATAGAGCTTTACAGTTTACTTACAAGAGACACAGAAATACGATTAGAAACGTTCCTAACAAAACGGCACAAGTATTTTAACGCAGTGCTAAGCTTGATGATTGAAGAAAACTGATCTGAGAGATGAATGGGGATTTGTTTCTATAATATGTACAGTATCAGCTGTAATATGCTAATGCTTATCAAAGCCATCACTGAGATTAGCACAGATAAAAAAAAATTCCAAGACTGTTGGAAGTGAACTAAGGATGTGTTAATGCAGGAATTTTTTAAATAAAAGCCTCACAGAATTACTTAGGTCCTAAAGCTGTCTTAAGAGTACTTTAATGACTAAAATCCCCTTTTAAAACTATTTATTTCCCTTACTTGTTTCATTCTAAATTCTTGCGTAGCTTGTAAATGTAGAGCAAGGGAAACAGCAAGCACCAAAACCAAAGCTGTGTCAATGACTGTAAGCAGAAAACTGCCAGGTACATAATGTGAACTTTACATGGAGAGGAAAGAGCAGCTCTTTATTTCCTGCAGTTCTAGCACTACTTGTAAGAGTAATAAATACCAAGTTTTCAGACATGAGCCCTTTAAAATAACTAAGTAAACTTAAGGATATCCTTCCCCATCCCTGCTGGCTGCCTCACAACTGACTTTACTTTCCCGGTCCATCTTTACCTTAAGTGGGCTGCAAACATTTCATCATACGGTGGTTCCAAAACTTGTTGACACTTCTCCTCTGGAGATGGAAGCTAAGTATAGAATAAACCAGTGAAACATTAAAGGAACATCCAATGCACCAGAAACAGAACACCATACGGATATTCTGTCATGGCAGTTTTATGCATCCATGCCATAGCTACCTATCAGAACCTTAAGTTACACTAATAATCACATCCAGTGTAATGAATGGCTAGTGTGCATTCTGTCTGCAGAACCTGACTAGAGCTCACCTTAAATAAAAGCATCTGAAATGCATATAGCACAAACACTGGACCCTTGCTACCCACTGGTTTTCTCTTTATGGTCCCTTCCACTGTGCCATGTTACTAACTAACGCAGACCTGGCCAGAAAAGACTGTCAAGACTGTATCTATCCAGAAAACCATTCAAAGTGGAACACAAAAAAACCATCCAAGAAAAAAAAAAAAAAGGAAACATACAATAGCCTTGTAAGAAGAAAAGGGAAACAAACCTAGAAGGGGATCCTGCTCTGGCCTGTGAAACAGATTTCTAAGGTTTATTTCCAATGGAAAGGAACCCATATAAAGAGCTAGGAAAACTGAAAGCAAGACAAAAGAAAGGTCAAAACCAGACTCTCACCTGTAGCCGCGGGTTTGCAACATGTGGATGTTTAAATGATACCAATTCTGCACAAAATTGTCCATCTCTGCTGTCAATGGCTTCTTGTACCTACCAAAGAAAAACAGCCACGTTGCAGAATAAAATCAGCCAAAGCCATACAACATGTTTACACGTGACTACAGAATCCACCTTCTTGTTCCAACTGTTCATCCACATCAATACCAACTCAAATGTGAGCTTTTAAAGGTTTAAAACTGAATGAATCAATATTGTACTTTCAATACACCTATTTTTCAAAAAGGTATCAGGGAGAAGGTAGGGTGAACGCTATTCTTGTGGTTTTCTCCTTATTTGTAGGATATGAGCAAACCAGAGAATCCCCAAACAACTTACATGGATTTAGCATTGTAAACCAGCAGTTGTGAGCCAGACGTGGTTAAGCTTTTTAAAATTCCAGTGGGACTTATGGGCATCAAACATATATGTGAAGGCATAAACAATCTTTTGAGTAACACTTAAAAATGAAGACAGCTTGATTAAACACACAGCTATCATTCCACAGGCAATGTCTGGTATTAGACTAGCATCTATGTAGAATACTTTTGAAACCTGTCAATACTGTAAACGTCATATTCTGCAGGAGAACGGTTTGATTCTGCTTCCTGCTAAAGATAACTCCTTGTAAAAAATCATCTGTCTGTGCAGCCTATTGTGACATGAAGCTGGAACTTTCTTCAGTTGTGGAAGTAGTTTTAGATATTAGTTCTTAAGAGTCCCTTTCCCACTGCTTGTGCTTTATTTGTCATATTTTTTGTGTCCCAATAGGAAAAAAAAAAAAACCAAAACATTTTTGCTGCATGGAAAGCTCATACCAAATGGGAAAAATCATAAGCTAAAAGAACAAGGGAAGTAGCAAAAGAGGGAAAACTAACTGCTTAAACTCTTTCAGAGATTAGTGGTTTTTTTCCAAGTAAAGGAGAGCCAATTTTGTGTTTTGGAAGTAGTTTTTCTTACTAAATGTTAAAAGGACTGTCAACTGGACAAGATGCTGACTTTTCAGAGCAAATCAGAGGTGAGAGATCTCAGCCACTTCAGTTTTGAGACTGAAAACCAAACAATTACTCTCTTTTTGTGCCCTTCACTCAATTGACTTGACTGATCTTAACTGAAGCAAGATGATAACAACGATGAAAATATGATGGTTCAGAAAGAAGCAGTCAGTAGCCACAGTAAAAGCTTGACACTGAGGGTTCAAGTCCAGCTGGTATCCTTGTGACCCCACGTCTGCCTCTCCATCCTCCAATGCCACACACACTGTGAATCCCTGTATTTCTTAACTCCCTGTATTTCTTGACTCCCTGTGCTGCATTTGTTACTGCATGCACACACACTCCCACCGTGTCAGGTTTTATGGATAAATTCCTTCACTATCCGTTATATCAGCATATTCAGAAATTCAAGGTATACGTTCTTGGCACATTGCCGGTGTACTTAATACAGGTTTAAGAAGTATATTTTTTTACCACATCATACATTCTAAGTTGATTTATTTCTTAAACAAGGCAAAAAATTTACAGGAAAGAAAAATACATCCCCTCACTCTGAACAGTGCCCATAAATTAAAAAAAAAACAAACTTGCTTACTTGCTGCAAATACTGATTTATGGTGATGTGCGCCATTGAAATCCAAGAGGCAGGAGTCCCAAACGAAACGCAGCGGTATCACATTCTGCAAAACGAAGAGGAGTTTAAGGCCACAGCAAAAGCAGCAATACCCCACTCGCTCTGAGGAGACTTCACCGAACCTCTGGCCGCTGGGCACCGGCCGCCAGCCCCACGGCTATGCGAAGGGAACCACGGGGGGAGCGGAGCACGGACACAGGCTGCCGGCCGCGGGGAAACGGCCTGCGGAAGAGGAAACCCTGGCACGAAGGCCTCGAGGAAGGCAGAGGACCCTGGGAGCCCGCAGGTTGCCCCAAAGGGGAGAAAAGGCGTTACAAGGAGGCAGGAGCGCGCTGACAGGACGCGGCCCCACTCGCCGATAATGGCGGACACCGCTGTACTTCCGGAAACTTCCGCTGCGCTTCCGGCACACGGCGAGGCGCGGGGCGCGCGCCCCGCGTCCACGTGACACCCCTCCCAGTAATAGCTGCGGCCACCCCCTCTTCCCCGCCCACCGCGGCGCCCGGGATGGGCGTGGCTTTAGCCCGGTAGCCAATGGAAAAGCGCGGTGGGCGGGGCGCCGAGGGCGTGCGTCGGTGATAAACCTCGTGGGCTGGGGCGGGCAGGTTGAGGTGGGGGTTGCCGCCCGCCGCGGTTACCGGGAAAAGCCGTCAGTCCGCTCGCTTTGTTCCCTCAGCTCGTACGGGGGTAACCGCCGAGAGCCTCGGGCTCTGCGCTAGCCGTGTGCCGGAGCCTCGGCCACGGGTGCCCCGTAGTCACTTCTCCGGGAGAGCGCCCGCCTTCCACCCC
>JANZLQ010000060.1:2474697-2493374 GCA_026212715.1 Elanus axillaris
AACGTGAGGCTGGAGCGGCCCCGAGGGCGGTGGTGAGGCCGGGGGGGTCAAAGGCACCGTGCAAAGGTCTCGTCACCCCCCCCCGGGGGGGGCCCGTGGGGCGTTCGACACCTTTTCCTTGTGCCAAAGCCAAAGGACCGGGAGCCGCGCGGGTGGGCGGGAGCGGAGCCGGGTGGGAGGGGTCGGTGCGGCGAGTTTCCCACGGGCTGTGTCTTCCTTCGCAGAAAGACCCAAACTGCCGGATAATTACACTCGGGACACCTGGCAGAAACTTCACGAAGCGGTGGGAGCCATCCAGAGTAGCATTTCTATTAAATACAACCTTGAAGAGCTCTACCAGGTAAGGCACGTAGGGTTTGGTTTTTTTTGGTTTTGGGGTTTTTTTGGTGTAACAGAAGGAAAATTAAGAGTTTTGGGACCTTCACACACGTGGAACATCATGCGGTTTGATTGCTTGAAAGCTGACTGTGTTTTCTGAACTGTTTTTTCCACACTCCGTTTCTAGTCAAGTTTGCAGTTTTACCTATTAGTTCCTTGGAGAGTTACCGGGATCTGGGCCCATGAAAAAGCAGTTTATGGTGGGAGACACAGAAAGCTGTGCCTGGGCAGGACTGAGATTTAACTCTCCGTCTGTTCAACACAGTGCCCACTCGAGATGCTGGAAACGGGTTGTTAGTCTCGCTGGGTGACAAAGATACATATTTTAGGATGATTTTTCTGCGTGCCATGGTCTCTTGTGAATAGTGATGTTGAAATATTTGTTGTTATAATAACAATTAGACTTCAGCATCAATACACTTTGGGGAATTAAAAAAGAATCTTGGTTGAGCAAGCAACAAACTGTCAGTTTACCTGCATTTCAGATTGCTGTTACGTTTTCATAACAATTAGGATCTTAATTTTTTGTATTAAAATGGTGGAAAAGTGTTTTTGGAACATCTGGACTACTGGAGCAGGGGCTAGGGAGGGTAAGACAGAAATACTCATGAGCCATTTCTGTCTGCTTTCTCCATTTACGTATGGTCTAGTTCTATAGTATCTTAAATGTATGTGCTTTGAGGCAGTTAACTGAAGCTGTAACTTTCTACAGCGATCATGTTGTAAAAAATTACTGATGCGCTAAGTTGTGCTACGTAGCTTAAGTTTGTTACGAGTTTTCTGTGGGTGCAGGTGTTTGAGCTGCAGATGTGGATCTCGTTGCCAGATCAGGGCTTCGGACTTTATTATATGCTCACCTAAAATTTTTCTAAATGTGCAGTTGAGGTAGGTTTGATGTTGTCTGCGAAGTGCAGGCTGTGAGGGAGGAGAAAGCCAGCAGTCCGTGTTGGGCCCATGCTCAAGAAAATGGGGATGAATTTGAAAGCTGAGTGTACTTGTCCCTGTGATTAGTTAGGGTATATAATATATGGGCCTAGAATGGCTGATTATGTAAGTGCATATTGACTTAATATAATTTATTCCCTTTAATTAGATTAACTTGACTGTGATATATGCATCTATTAATACTTGCAGGTTTGCAGAGTTTGAATTACATAATACATTTCATGGTTTTAAACTCAGCATTTGAAAAATACTGCTTTTTCAGGCCTAGCTAACAAAACCCACCAGCTCTCACAGATGCTTCGAGCATTACCTAACTTGTTTGCAGAGGCTCAGAAATGAGATTATAGTAACATGGCTATGAAATCGCCCGGGTACAGACTTGAGTTTTGGCAGAAGAGGAGGAGAGATTTCAGATCAACTCTGAGGGGAGAGCTGTACTTCTTGCTTTTTCTGTTTGCCTGCTTATTTGCAAAAACTGCACAAGGCCAGTCCAATAATCTGTAAGGCGGCAGTGCAAATCAGCAAGATTTCTGCACGGTGGGCGGTGGCGGTCAGCGTGCCTGTGCGTGGATAGGTACGTACGTACGCTCCTGCCAAAGGAATAAAAGATGAAGTTCAGCATCCGTCAGAAACCTGATCTGTACTTACAGGTCATTTTAACTGCCTGTTGGTGAGCACCGAGTCATCCACAGGGGAAAGTTGCTCTGTGTGCATCAGTTCTTACTATCAGGTCTATTAATTTTTTTTTAGTCTTTATCTGATGTTATGGGAGGAAGTGAGAGGCCTAGGAGAGTTCAGTGCTGGTGTACCAGCCTGCCTTTGAACTTTCTGATTTATTTATTCAACTTGGCACAGTGGCGGAGGAAAAACTGAAGAACAATGACAAGGCTTTGTGGGAAGCTTGAAGGATACTCCTTTCCAGGCATTAGAGGCAGCATGGGATCAGGCACGAAGGTGCTTGGCAGAGACGTAGTCAGTGAGCAGTGGGAGGGTGGCAGCCAATTTTTTTTTGCGACTAAAATAGAAATGATGTCTGGGATTGGTGGTAGATTGCACAGATTTTGATAGAAGTAGCTTATACTTGATGGGATGGAGAAAGTGGGGCAGTGCAAAGAATTGCCAACTGAGGAGTGAGTGAGAAAAATAATGGAAAAAGAAAATTCCCTTTGCAGCAAAGTCCTAAATAACCTGAAATGGGGCAGTGCTGCCCTTCTGGAGGACATAGAGTATGACGGTGTAGTAGTGAAGGAAAAAAAAAAAAGAGTCCTGACCAGACTTTTATTTGGACGGATGGATAGGAAGGGCTATGTCTTAGAAAACACAACAGGCTATCCGCAAAATGATTATGCGTGAATATGGTTTGTTGAAGATGTCATTTTACTTAACTGGTTTAAAACCAGATGAAAAACATAATACAGGCACTGTGTGATAGTTTTGTTTGCTTTCTTTAATATTGCATCAAAACTGAGGAAGCCATAGTTGGTGTGCATTTAAATAAAACGACATCAGGTAGGTTAGAATTATGCCATGGGGAGATCTCTGGGAAGCAGAATCACTTTGTGTTTTGGAAGACAAACACTTCAGGATATTAGAACCTATAGAGGAAATAATACAAAAAGTAGCAATAATTTGCATGCTAAATGTTAGAACAGAAGGCTCTGCTCAAAACAAGCTATTAAAAGGTTGATTTGAAGCAGAACTTTTACAAGGTTTGTGTAGGTGAAGAGTCTAAAAGCGTTGTCTTTCTCGTATCCTTGTAGATGTGATAATTACTGTAGCTTTTTTCCAAACTAATTGTGTGCAAGATGAATAAAAGTCAAATCAAATTTCTTCAGAGAAGGAGGCAGCAAAAATTCTGAATGAAACAAAAGGTGAACAAGGAGGAAATGACTGGATTTGGTGCCCCACCCCCCTGCAAAAAAAGCAGAAGCAGCTTGTAGAGGTGTCCCTGAGGTGATACAGCTGCAGTTTGAAATACACTTTAAGCCAGCACTGTTGCCCAAGGAAGCAGCCCCGCTTTCCCCCTCACGTCTCTGCCCACACACTTGCTAGCCTGTGTGTTTGGGGGATCTTAAACAGGGTGAAGAACATTTACCAACGCTTTGACAAAGAGGTACGCGCTGGCTTCAGGTACCGTAACATTTCGTATTGCAAAGAAGTAAGATGCACCAAGAACAGCTAAAGTTTGGGGAAAACTGAGTAAAGGCCAAGCACTGGGATAATACTGAAACTTTGTCCAAGTTCACTGATGGTATCAGTAAATTTATCAACAAAATGTGACACTATAAATCCTCTGGAGCAAGGGAAAATGTTCTTGGGTCAGTGTTTGTTGCCCAGGTGAAATAGTGCTTTAAATCTTAGGCGGTGTTCTCTGCAGTATCACCTCATAGCACAAAGGCAGTTGAGGTGAAGTGAAAGACAGCTGGATTTTTAGTTCTGAAAATCATGTCTAACTCCTTTGGATAATTTTGTATGAAGCACTGAATGGCCAAAAATGCTTACTGTAAACTTTAAAATTCTCACAGAACATTTGGCTGTCTTCATGGTGATTCATTTCACAAGCTGTGGTCTATTAATAAAAAAATTTATTGAAATACAGCACACAAGTTAAAAGAAAGTGTGCCTGGAACAAAGTCTAAATATAGGCAGTGGTATCAAGCAAGGCTATGTTTTCTCTCTGGCATTTTCACTGAGTTTCTTGTGAAGAAAAAATATTAGTGTAAGACAACGTATTTACTGAATAGCTGAACAGCAGTATTCTAGAGATGGCCAGAGCTCTTTAGGTGTAGTCTAGGTCAGCTGTGTTAACAACTCAATTTACATTAATGTAGTGACCACAAGAATGTTTGGTTTGGGGCAGAGTCAGTCTTCTTAGTGAACTATGGATAAATGCTCAGCTAAATCCCATGAGGTCCCAATAAAACATTTCAAGTCTTTATTTAGCAGTTAATGTGGGGGTTTTGTTGGGTTTTTTATTATTATTATTTTTTCCCCTCAGTTTACATACCTTAGCACGAGTGTGAGAATCAGTGGAAACATTTGGGAAGAAATAAGTTAATAAAATGAGAGGAAAGCAGCTGTGTTCATTTGCCATTTAGAGAGAGTGGTTGAAATGTGTATCTTAAACTTATCAAGAAACATGAATATTTGGTATGATTGTGTTTCCCCCAAAAAAGTGCATGTGTGCATACACTGGAGGATGCACAAAATGAACCTAAGAAGAGTTCTGCTGCTGACCAGTGTTCGAGTGGGGGAAAATTCTAGTAATGTTTAACAGCACACCTGAAATATGACTCAGGTGGTGATGGCGGACCCTGTTTGTACACAAAATCCAGCAGTATAAGAGGGGGCCAAAATCAGAAAGGAATCATGAACTCTTCATTTTTTCTACATAGTTTGGATAATTTCATTTTGATGTTTTGTTTTTGTGCACAGCTTGAAGAGATAATGCTGATTTTTTTTTCTCTTTGTTGTTGGCCTTGATTATACAGGCACAAAAATTTGAGGTGTTTTTTCCTTTTTATCTCATAATCTTTTTTTGGTTTTTAGGCTGTTGAAAATCTCTGCTCTTACAAAGTCTCTGCTACACTGTATAAACAGCTGCGACAAGTCTGTGAAGATCATGTGAAAGCACAAATCCTTCAGTTCAGAGAATATCCTTTTCTCGTGCGCAGAAATGGTTAGAATGGTTAGTTTAAATCATTTTTTCTAAAACAAGACTTTGTAAAAATTACACCCGTAATTGCCAATGTGTTAAAGAGGTTCCTTGACCACTTACGTTTTCAAATCAGGCATAAGCAACTTCAGTCATCTGGGTGAATAATTTTTATGTACCAATAAGTAGCATGCTAATAACAATTTACTTATGATTTTAATGGGAATGCAAATGTTACACCTAATTTAGAAAATTTCAATAGCGCTGTGAGATTTAACAGCAGGTACAGATTTGTGAGGCAGGTGAGTAGTGGAGATGCTTACAGTAGCAGTAGCTTAAAAAAAAAATCAGCGTAGTGATTTTCAACAGCAGTGTCTTCTGTAAAAGAGTTCTCAAACATAAAGTATACCTGTTTGACCAAAAATAACTACTGGCCAGCAGCGATGTGTCACGGAGGCATTCAACAAGCCCTTTAGGTATCTTCTGTGTACCTTAGGAGGTTCTTGGGAGAGAGCTCTGAGTTCAGGAGATCACTTGGCTGTCTTGGGAGGCACACAAAATTGGAGTTTTATGATAAATTTCCCCATGGTTTTCTGAAGTTACATTGCTGGGCCTTTCTTCTGGTTGAACTGGTCACAGAAGTAAGTGCCTGTAGATCTTCTGTGGACACCTGGGTGCAGCCAGCCCTGTTTTCTGAATCCTGTTGTGCTTTGCATGCTGAGACCGTGCCTTATGTGATAGTTACCTTTGTGTAACAGCCTAGGGGTTGCACTTGCTTGGGCAGTAGTATAAATAGAGTGTACGCCTGCCTGGCTGTCCCCACGTTCCTGGGGAATGCTTGAACAAGCAGATGCTGGAGAGTGCCGTACTGAACGGCAGTGTTTCCCAGGTCTCTCTGTATTTTATTAGCAGAAAATCATAGGTTGAAGTAGAAAGAAGCAAGGGATTGGGGCCTAGAAAGAACCTCCTTTCCAGGTGAATGCCTTAAATGTGCTTTGCGTTGTGACTTTCTTTCTCTGCATTCCCCAGGTAGGTGCCTACACTCATAAAGAAGATCTTGGGTGTCTCTTCTCCCCCCCTGCCCTGTTATCTAGCTAAGTCCCAGCATGGTTTTGGGTTGTGTGTTTTGGGGTTGTTTTTTTTTTGAGTCCCAGTTAAGATGTCTGGCTTCTACATAGCATGTAAGAAACATAGATACATAAATCAGCACTGTGAATTCACCTCTTACGTGGCAGCTGAATTTTTCTTTACCTTTACTTTGATGCATTTAAAGTCACATCTAACTAAAAAGTACATTAGTCAGTGCAGTAGTCTCTTAAACGTAACTGATCTGAGAACCAAATCTTACAGTCTCCATTAAAGCAGTGTACCATCAACTATTTTTTACATTCCTCCCTTTTCAGACTTCAGATGATCTTCTGAAGAGATGTTTTAAAACTTTGCTTTCTGCCTGCCCTCAGACAGAGCTGGTGGCTTGGAGAGTTGAGAATTTTATATTCTACAGGTGTACCACTTTATATCCCAAGGACATGAGATCAGATTAATCAGATTTGGCCAGAGGTAGTTGGTGTGGGAGGAGGAAGGTAAAGCCACATCAGGATTTACTCATACAACACATGAGAATTCTGCTATTCGTAACTAAAAGTTGGATCTGTTGTGTAATGAAGAAAACTCTATAGTTTACCTAGAGGGACCTGGAGGTGTGCATGAAAAGAGTGGTATTTGGATTTGTTGAGGATTATTTAGAACTGTAACTGCTTTTAAGAGATTAGGGTCACTCCTGTTGTGCACAGCGTGAACTCATTAAACAAACAAAATAAACCTTTCTATCCCTCTCACCTCAGTTGGTGACAAGGTTGTTTTTGACACTGGTGGGATTTCTTGTTTAAATCTGTATCAAAGTTATACAGTACAGCCACTAGATGGTATTACTGAAGAGCAGTGAGTGTTATTCCTTGAAAATACAAGGGAGGCCTTTTGGAGAACTGCCAGCCCCTCCACTGGGCAGGAGCTCCGCAATTAATGGTTTATCCTTGGGCAGTCACAGTAACATCGGAATATTTGTGGAGCAGCTTTTGCTTAATGGCTGGCAAAGATCATCTCCAGAATCTGGCCTCAAAAGAAACCAGTAAGCTAGTTTTCCTTAAGAGCTGCTGTACAGATTCTTTGGATAGTCTTTTATTTTTAAAGAAGATAAATAAATGCTGGCAAGATCATTGCAGACAAATGGTAAGTTGAATTTTTATTCAGAATATATATTCTTGAGGTGTGAAATCTGGCAAAAAGGAGTTTGTCATGGTTTTAACTTGGGACTACATTGCACCTCCTCCTCAGTTTCAGCATTGCTTTTCACTTTCCCCTTCGCTAGCTGGGGGTGGTTTTGTTGTTGAAAACTTATGTTCCGTTGTGTTAACTCTGTGACTTTCATCGGTTTCGTATGAAGTTGGAATATCACTCAAATATATTGATGCCTTTTTTCTAGGGGTGGAAAGAAAAACTAACCAGGCTATGGTGAAATTGTTTGCTGTTTGTAATTTTAAGTAATTGGAGAATCCACAGTCTTTGTTTATAGCTAGCTCCAAGAGCTAGGTTAATTTGTGACTACTTTTTTTTTTTTTTTTTTGCAAAGCACAGGTGATTATCCTGACTATAGGGCTAACAAACAGGAAGATTAAAGAACTGAAACTCCCTCTTTCTTTCTGCCCTTCTTGTCCTCCACTTCCACAATGAATTATGTTACAGAAAAAAAATCTTCTCACAGACACTCTGTGTGAATTGTCCCTTTGAGAATGCATCATTATAACTCTACACCAGCATTTTACAATGAGCTTTCACTGCATTGTCACTTAGCTTTGGCTACAGATGCCCCAAATGGTTGAATTTCTATTTTTGTTCCTTGAATCCACCACTCTCCCCTCCCCTGTGGGGGATGGGCAGAGGTCTGTGATTTTTATCTGAAATAAAAAAGGAAAGCCTTATGGAAAATACTCAAATTCAACAGGCTGATGAAAATAGAGTTCAAGTTTATTGCCTTGAAAATGTAATTAAACCGGACCTGTGCTTTTATAAAAAGGCTTTTACTATAAACTCTGTTGCCTTTAATTACTTTTGAGTGGTTTTGGTTTTTTTTTTCCTCCTCAGACTTGTAGCAAGTGGCTTTCTTGCCCATGTGCTGAGTTAGCACTTGTGGTATTAAAGAAAAAAAATTCAGCCTTGCTGCTGTTTTGCTTTACTGTGCTTGGCCAGAAACTATGTCAGCTTGAGAATTGCTTCAGAAGCAATGAAATCTTTTGGGGGAGGAGTAGGTGGACAGCTGGGGGTAGAAATCTCTGTAGCTGGCCTGGGGGTGAGTGAGTTAGTTACTGACGTTCTGAGTTATGCTAATGCTAAACTGAAAGGTGGGCAGCCTTTTTATGAGCAAAGTTAAAAATGGATTTTGAATGTGGAAGAGTAATAAGCTAAAAACCTATCTGCTTCTCCCACTTTTTAATTTTAAAAAAGATAATATCTTATTATAACTTCTTTCCCCTGTTAGAATTAATGTATCTCTATTTTTCTCATGAATTTTGGCAGCTAACTTCTATTATGAAAAGATCTGTTGCATAGCTTGTTACTGTCTCTGCTTAAAGCTGCTTTTTTTAAAAAGTAAAAACCATGGCAGCATGCTATTTCAGGGTGTTTTCTGAATGTCTTGGTGGTACTGCTTGAATGGCTTATGTATTTCAGTAGCAGTAAAATCATAACAGGCTAATAAAACTGTTTAGTTAATGGTTATGCATTTGAAAACTGTCTTGGATGTACTTGGAAATACTGCTTAGTAATAGTATTAACAACAGTAAATTACATGTCTGTGGCTGCACAAGTCACCATAAAAGCTGAAAATACATACATCAGTAGTTAAGGTGCATGTCAATGTGATGTAGTTTTTCAGAAGTTGCTTTATAATTTAAAATACCACAAGATGGTGAAGAGAAAAACATTTTCTTTTATATATTTTTCAGATCATGATCAGAAGCATTTTCTTATTTTTGGATCGTACATATGTACTTCAGAATTCAATGCTTCCTTCTATATGGTAGGTATCCATGTAAGTATTCCTCGGTTCTTTAGAGTTTGAACATGCTAGTGTATTTGCAAAAGTTGAAAATAAAATTTTCACATTATATTTGATCCGTGTCACAGGTCTCTCAAATTTTGCGTTAACTTATGGAAGTACACCTGTCAGCATATGCATGTGTCGTTTCCTCCTTCCCCAGGAATATTCATTGTAAAGTGAGGGTAAAAGAAGAAAAAGGTCTGCGAACATAGGCTTGAAAGTCAAGGCATATGTATATATATACACAGATAGATATATATCTGTAGTTGTCCCAGCCTGGCGGAGGCTGGCTGTGTGGGGAGCCCCCTTGGCCTGCTGCCTCTGCGCCCTTAGTGCCAGCCCAGCATTACCTCAGGGGCTCCTGCTTTTGACAAAATTCAACGTTCCACTTCTTACTCTGTTTTTTTGAAGTCAGTCAGATACACCGACAAGGTGCAGATCGTCTTTCCAGCACTGGCCTCTTGAGAGTCAAGACCTGTGGCTTGGAGCGTTGGGAAGATGCCGCTGTACTTTCAGCGTATCAGGGTCACAATTTTGGGTGTTTTGTTTTTAAGCATCCCTCCTGAGGGACATTTTGTATCATCGCCCAGGCAAACAAACCCAGGCTTTGCCAAAAGTTTCTGGTATCGTTATGCCATCTGAAGCAAAATATGCAGATAAAATACTGACGTAAGAGCGTACCTTTTCCCTGCCTGGCTGGCTTCTGTGCTCTCAGGAGTCCCTCAGGCTGTCTGAGGAACCCAGCATCCTTCTCCTCTTCTCCTGCCCCTCGCTTCTCCTGTGGACGTCTGTCTTCCCCACCGCTGCAGTGGTTTTCCTCCAACTCTTTGCGTTAGGCTTCCTTTTCCTAAATGTTGTTGAAGAGGTGTGTTCATACTTTGTGTCTTTTTAAACTCACACTGAGAAAATTCCCTTTCTTGAAATCCTGATGCGTGTGAAGAAGTTGGAAGTAACAAGTTTTATCTAAGATTCCTGTTTTCTTTGGTCAAGCCCATGTTTAATAATTGGCTGCTTCATGGCGTAGAAGCACCGTTCCTCGTCCTCTTAGAATGAAACAAGAATCCGACACAGGTGACAATAAGGTCCTAAACATACAGAGAATTCATGCTTTTCAACAAAACTTATAAATTACATATAGATTGACTGATCCAAGCAATCTTATGTTAAGGTACATGTTCAGACATTTTACTCTTTTCAAAATAGTAATTTTTGTAATAAACAGAGAATGTTATAGTCTATTACTGAAATACAGACAGGCTGGTTGCAGTTCTCAGCTGAAGTGCATGCATCCGGTAGCATGTGGCCTGGTGTTTTTATGATGATTCTTCTTGGTTTTCTTAGTGGACAGTGTCAAAAAATATATACACCATTAATATTTTCTCTATAATATATATACACTATATATATTTTATATGTATTTTTCATAAACTGAGATACAGATTTTTGAAAAGAATCAACGGTGTGATTTATTAAATTTCAATATTCTCACAGGGATATGGGGCTGGAGTTATTCAGGAATCATGTCATTAGTGACAAGCAAGTTCAGAACAAGACTATTGATGGAATCCTCCTGCTGATTGAACGTGAACGAAATGGTGAAGCTGTGGACAGAAGCTTGCTGCGGAGTCTGTTGAGCATGCTGTCTGATCTGCAGGTGAGTATAGCAAACTTTACTGATAAGGGCTATGTTTAGAAACAGTTTGGACTTTTCTAAATCATGTGTTGGACAGAAATAATTTTATTCTTCTAGAAAACGTGCTTCAAAATCTAGCTATGAGACTGATAAGATTGCCTCTTCTTTACCCGATGTGCAATCTTTTATTCTCTGTTCTTAAATGAGACCTCTTTGCCTGTTTTCCTTAGCAGAGGTAGTGGCTTGCAGACTCCTAAATAATAGATTTGCAAGTCTTTTAGCATGTGCGCTGTTTTGTCTGTCTTAATCACTCATTTCTGATCCTAGTGACGATTAAATGTAGGAACAAAAAAAGACCACCTCTGTCACTGTAAAAAGGTGTCACTTTTTGGAGGCCAAATCCTGGGTCTGTATCACAAAAACATCATTATATTGGCAACTTCTTAGCAGAGATGACAAGGGTAGAATGGGATGCAAAGTTAAGGCCAAGGTTTTCAAATAGATAAGGTCAATCTGTAACTTACTGGAACTTTCCATTAGCATACTAACTAACCAAATAGACTAAAAAATGCTGTGCTGCTGACTTTGACATCATCGTCCTCTAGTAGACGTTGCAGCCTTGTGTGATAAATCTTTGGAGCTGTCTCTCATTCTTGAAAACTGTTGAGGTTGCTCCATTCCCAAGTGGTGTACAGCATTAGGGAACTGGCTGAAGGCTTAAAAAAAAGAGTTCAAAGAGGAAGACTGCGTAAAATAGTCCTTTCTGGGCAGGCAGCTTACCTGCTTTTCTGCCTTTTATGTTGAGTCTCCTGACTTTCATCTGTAACTTTCTGTAATGTACCAGAAAAAATAGTAACTAATTATTCTGTGCAAGAGAAGGCAAACTTCTGTCAATGATTTTTCTGATCACATAACTTGGAGGGGCAGATGTGATTTGTGTGCTTTTCCCCCCTTTTTCCACCCCATTTTTCTCCATTGTTATATGCCAGGTTTCTCTAAATGCATCAGCTTTTTCTAGGTGTTGACTTTTTAATTTTTATTATTTTTTAGCAAAGTACTCTCCTAACTAAAGATAAATATTCCTCTTTATTGGATCCTTCTTACGGAACTGGATTTAAGTCTGCATTCTCCTTCCTTGGCTCAAAAGTGTAGTTTTCTTTTTTCAGTAGGGAAACTAACCTAGTCTAATCTGTTCTTGTATAATGTCTGTCACTTCACTGAGATAGAGATGTGCTCATAATCCTGTAATTATATGCCAGGATCTCTACTTCTCCCTCTTTCAACAGAAGTTAGCTTCTGGAGAAAGATTAATTAATTAAGCAAATCTTATATTTAATTTGAACAATTAATCTCCTACTCATTCCTGATTTTTAGGCAATTACACAAATGAGGCCCAGCTGCTGAAAGTTGATTCCTCTTTGCATAAATCCTATTCTATAGCTGTTTCCTATTGGAGAGTTTTGGACATGTTTTATGCAGAAAGTAGTTCCATATACTGTTATTTTAATGTTTTCCCAGTTACCCTGCAGGAAAGCAAGGTAAGAAATGAGATCCAGTATTTGGTTCTGTTGAACGTGGAGCTAGTGTCAAGAGAAGGCTGAAACAGTGAGTGGATGTCTACTTCTGATGCTGAATTAGTGAACTATTATGCTTTGAATGCTTGTCAAGCCAGAGGTTTCATATTTAAGTCTGCATTGAAAAAAATAAATCAAGCTTTTTAGAAGTCCTTAAGAGAAAAAAATGGTCAGAATGTTACAAGTTTACAGTTCTACTGTATGTTTTGGAATAAATATTTTCTTCTATTCTTCCACCACACTCAAGGAACCTTTCCTTTTTCTTTTCACTAACTGTCCCTCTGTCTACATGTTCCCAACTTACCTTCTCCAGACTGTTTTCACTATTTTATGTAGTTGTCCTTTCTAACTTGTTTCCTGTCTATACTAAACTGCTAATCATTATGCAGAAATTTTTTGATGTCTGTGATTGTTGTTGGTGCCCTTTTTTTATGAACCTTATTTCTCCCCTGGAGAAAGAGACCTCACCTTATTTGGTATAATTCGTTTTTCTGGGGCCACTGAGATAAACCTGGCAGATCTGAAGATGCATTACTGAGCATATTATACTGATGGGAATTACCTGTTTTGTGCCAGTGTTCCGCTAGTTGGAAGTATTTTATTATTTTTTTGCCACAGAAATAGTGAGAGCCTTGAGCTCAGGTGGATTGGATGTCATTGGTGTGCTGTGATGGTGCGTACTGATGTTGGGCTGTGTGCCTTGAACAGAAGTCTGTCAATTTATATGATACGAGTACTGATGGCTGAAACATGCTGTTTCTGGGAAGTCAGCTCTGATCTCACTCTTTCTAAAACCAGTGGGCACAGAACTTCTGTGTTCATGTAGTGTTACTCTGACACTTCTCATAACTGCGTGCGTTCTAGAGATTTTACTTGTTTTCTATGCCTGACACCCAAAATACGCTACCCTTGCTGGCAGCTTAATGTAAGTAACTGAATTAATTTCTTGAGCAGGTTTACAAGGAATCATTTGAACAGAGGTTTTTGGAGGAGACAAATTGCTTATATGCTGCAGAAGGCCAAAGATTAATGCAAGAAAGAGAGGTAGGTGCATGCTGTAGGTGATTGCTTTTATGTTTTATCTGCTATGGGATTACATGAGAACTTGTGGTAGTGCTGTGGTGTATTAATGTTCAATGAAATTCACTGGTAAACAGGTACGCGCATATACATTCATGTGTTTTGATGTGGACCACAGTATTGTATCAAAGGGAAGAGCAGGCTCCAGATTGCCTTGGTGCTTGAAATACATAACTAAGGGTGGAGAAACCCAGTGACATTTTGTGGAGCTAAAGTCGCACTACCAGAAAGTCATTTCCACATAAAGCTTAAAGGTGTGTCATCAATATTATTTTTGCCCAGGAGCTGTAAAATACCCACTGGCATCATTTTACTATGTGGTTAATACCTAAGTAAACAGTTTACTCTTACTATTTTGTTGCATTTATTTTGCTGTTTTGTTTCTTTTCCCTGTTAATTAAATAGACTTAAGACATTCTTGTTTTCTGCCCTCCTGAGATAAAATTACACTCTGCAGTAGGCAGCCCACAGATGTGGTTATGTCTGAAAATGCATGTGTTTCTTGGTGGTCTAAAATACAGCAGACTACCTTTATTAATGCCATTTTAACACGCAGTCACTATGCCTGTTCGCGTTGCACTGAGGTGAATCCTTGTGTCCAGTCCTGCTCTATTCACCTCATTCCCTGGCGTTCCACTGGGACCTGAGGTAAAGTGCTTTGACACGGATTTTGAGACCAACAGTCTTACTGCTTTTATGTGCCTAGTGGAAAGCTGTGGAAAAATGCAAAGGGAGTAAGGCCCTAACTTAGAGAGTATATACATACCTAACACATATGCATGTAATGCATACACACATATGCATCTACATACATATACATGCGTATGTACATGGATATGTATGTGTGTGTATACATGTACATATATATATGCATGTATGTCTAACTGGTTTGGTCATTTGAAGCTTGAGTTTCTACCTGTGGCATAGTATGTGCTAAATGTGTTAACTCTCCACAGGGACAGATACTCCACTGGACACACTGCCGTTGAAATAATAGAACTATATGGTTCACACCAACTGAAAATCTGCTCCGTGATGCTTTCAGGGCTAGCTTAGCTCAGAAGGGTTTTGAGAAAAAATTAACTTCCTCTGAAAAATTCTTAGATTTCTGTTTTTCTCTTCCTTTCTGTCAGGTGCAGTTATAATACTTCTAATATAAAGTAACATTGATTAATAAAAATATAGATTATGTAGTTCTTCACAACATTCTGGTGGAATAGTCCTTTCCAGTTCATACTCTCTTTAAATATGTAGTTCAAAATAATTGTCATGGAACAAGACTATCTGCCTTTCATGCCTTTGTAGTTGAACTTGACATTCTCTTGTCTTGCTAGGTCCCAGAATATCTTCACCATGTTAATAAGCGTTTGGAAGAAGAAGGAGACAGAGTAATAACATATTTAGACCACAGCACACAGTGAGTTCAAATTTTGTTATTCTTAGCATAAGTCAAGCATCCCTCAAACCGTGTGATTAGCCATGGTTGTAGAGACACACAGATTATTTCTGCATTATCTTACAGATATTATCTTGTTGACAGTGCTTGTGATAGAACTTGTTTTTTTAAGATTTCATTTTTATCAAAACTGATTTCTTTAAAATCAAAATATTATTTAAGAGGGGAGAAATTTGTCCAGAAAAATTTATTGGTGTGTATTGAAGTTAACAAAACATTATATAAGAACTCAAATTTATGTTATCGAAGTAGCAGCTGATTTTAGCCATTCATGTACTAATAACAACATTAACCACAAATCCCTCGAGGGAAAGACAGACTCATTAGGCAAAAAAAGAAAAGGATAAATTATGGTGTAGGATAGAGGACATGAACATTGCTCATGAACAGTCCATCATGTGAACTTAACAGTAGATCAGCTTTGGTGCAGCTGCTGCCAATGTATTGTGCAAGGTAGCCTGTCCTTTTTTTACTCAGCTGTTGAGTAATAGTGTGTTTTGCTGGGGTAAGAGTGTATATTCAGGAAGTACTGCAGAGTCACTGCCATGCTATAAATCCATATATAATTTGTCCTGCAGCAAGCTGTTCAGGTTTTTTTGGTTGGTTTTTTTTTTGTTTTTTTTTTAATAAACAACATAACAGTTAATAAAGAACAAAGCATTTTATTTTATTTTGTAGTTTTCTGGATGATGTATTGGCATTTCATTAGGTGTTAAAAGGATAACTGAATAAAACTTCTCTCTTTAACTTCATATTTTATTCAGACATATTTTATATATATATTCACACACACATGGATTGCATGTCATGGTACATATTTGAACCTGAATCTTCTTCCTGTAAAAGCTGATTGCAGGGTGACTAGCTTTTTCTGGCAAAATCACTCACATTAAAATATATGGAACTATTTTTATGTATGAAGTTAAAGCATATATATATTTATTGGCTGTTCAAGTTAAAAAATAGGTTGATACCGCATTTTCTGTCTAGATATACATCAAGTCCTTGCTTTGAGTCTCGTTGTTAGTTAAAGGCTTAGAAACCTACTTTTAGAAGGCTTTGCACTAATTTCCTTTCTTTGCATTAAGAAACAGCAGTTCTTAAAATTAGTGCCCTTGAGTTGTCCTCAGGTCACACTGTTTCTCTGAGTGTGCATGAAAAGAGCAGAAAGGATGTTAAATTTAGGAACTGGGTTTGATCTTGAGATGGAAATGATACTTCGAGGACAAAATAGTCATGGGAAACACCATTCAAAATACTTCAAATCAGATTTGTGCAACAGATGGAGAGTGTGGTGTTGCAGCCTGTAGAGGGATTTATTCAGCCCACCAGTACATGCCTTTCTGGGCAGCTGACCAGAATAAGCACATCTCCTGGCTGGTCAGTAGATGACCGAGGTAGATGACTCTGAGGCCATGCAGAAGGTACCTTCAGGCTCATTCGTTAGCTAGCAGTCAAGAGAAATACTCATTCTGTCTGCTTGTCAGGAAATAGTGCTCTGCTGCTCAGTCTCAAGCAGATGAATTGTCCTAACTTCCCCTGTAGGCAGAATAGGTCTTCCAGGGCAAAGGATGGCATTTTATACAGCCTTGACTCCTCCTATTGTTGGACACAGTCAGCAGCTGTAGATAGTAGTAGTTGGAAATATCAGGGAATTTGAAAGTGACCATGAAAATGGCCATATATGTTAAGACCAAGGGTTTGTCTAACTGGAATTTCATCTTTGCTTATGACCACTGAAAGGAAAGAACAAAGTAAGTATATGTGATGCCTTGATACTCTCCTAGTGTCTGCCTGTTTTCAGCTTAGGGTATTCTCTGAGCCCGGTGTGCTTTGTCTGTTTGGATCTCTTTCAAATACTTGCACTGTCCCACTGGCATTCACGTAAGCTTTTCCATCTGTGCCAGCCTTTGGCAAAGTGTTCCACCAGTGCACTAGCCACCATGTGATAAATTGCTTCCTTTTGTTTAACTCTAGCTCCCAGTACCATCACTGGACTCCAGTTCTTGCACTGGAAGGGGAAGTGATCAGTCAGTTCACTTCTACCTTTTCCCTCCCTTCCAGTGCACTGCATCTCTGCTAAGTCATCTCTTTCCCAGAAAGAAGAGTCCTAACACATGCAGTTGTTTCTCTTGTAGCTGCTGCAGCATATTTTGATCATCCTTGTTCCCTTCTCTGAACCTTTCCAAATTCTAATTTAATCTTTCTGAGATGAAGGGACTAAAACTGTGTATTCCATGGAGGTCAGGCGAGTCATTGATGGGCTGTTTCAGGAAAGGTGGTGTTTTAGCAAAGGTAGGGACATGAAGTGGATGCTGCTACATAAAAGGCTTCCATCAATCTGAGTCAAGCACCTCTCTTCTAGAAAATCTGAATTAAGGGAATTTTATAAAATTTAGAAAGAAGTGGTTAGTCTTTTGTTGTCATATTGCAAGCAGCGGTAGAAGTTTAAATGTTGAAATTAATTATCCTTTTGCACTTCAGGCATTTCTTTCTTCTTTTAGGCTATAAAAGATGCAAAGGAAAACTTGCCATTTATTTTTCATTCCTGTCTAAAGTGAATGTATCAAACAAATACTTCATTAATAGTGAAAAGTAGGGAAAATTCAAGGACAAATTTAAAATGTTTTGCAAATTGGAGTCTTGTGGTTCCAGCTCAGTTTATCATAGAATCATTTAGGTTGGAAAAGACCCTCAAGATTGAGTCCAACCATCATCCATGCCCAGTAGACCATGTCTTGGAGTGCCTTGTCTCCGCGCTTTTTTAATACCTCCAGGGATGGCGACTCAACCACTTCCCTGGGCAGCCTATTCCAGTGTCTGACGACCCTCTTAGTAAAGAAATTTTTCCTAATATCCAACATAAACCTCCCTTGTCCTATCTCCAGCCACCAGACAGAAGAGACCAGCATCCGCCTCACTACAACCCCCTTTCAGGCAGTTGTAGAGAGTGATAAGGTCTCCCCTCAGCCTCCTTTTCTCCAGACTAACCAACCCCAGTTCCCTCAGCTGCTCCTCACAGGACTTGTGCTCCAGGCCCCTCGCCAGCTCGGTTGCCCTTCTCTGGACACGCTCCAGCACCTCCGTGTCTTTCCTGTAGTGAGGGGCCCAAAACTGAACCCAACACTTGAGGTGCGGCCTCACCAGTGCCCAGTTCAGGGGGACGATCACCTCCCTGCTCCTGCTGGGCACACCATTTCTGTCACAGGCCAGGATGCTGTTGGCCTTCTTGGCCACCTGGGCACACTGCCGGCTCATATTCAGCCGGCTGTCGACCAGCACCCCCAGGTCCTTTTCTGCCAGGCAGCTTTCCAGCCACTCTTCCCCAAGCCCATAGCGGTGCATGGGGTTGTTGTGACCCGAGTGCAGGACCCGGCATTGAACCTTGTTGAACCTCTTACAATTGGCCTTGGCCTATTGATCCAGCCTGTCCAGATCCTTCTGCAGAGCCTTCCTACACTCCAGCAGATCGACCCTCCCTCCCAGCTTGGTGTCACCGGCAAACTTGCCGAGGGTGCACTCAGTCCCCTCGTCCAGACCATTGATAAAGATATTAAACAGAACTGGCCCGAGTACAGAGCCCTGGGGAACACCACTTGTGACCCACCACCAACTGGATTTGACTCCATTCAGCACAACCCTCTGGGCTCGTCCAGCCAGCCAGTTTTTCACTCAGCGAAGAGTACGTTTGTCCAAGCCATGAGACACCAGCTTCTCAAGGAGTATGCCATGAGAGACAGTGTCAAAGGCCTTGCTGAAGCTGAGGTAGATAACATCCACAGTCTTTCCCTCATCCACAAGGCGGGTCACCTGGTCACAGAAGGAGATCAGGTTGGTCAAGCAGGACCTGCCCTTCGTAA
>JANZLQ010000060.1:2493474-2518713 GCA_026212715.1 Elanus axillaris
CCTCATCCACAAGGCAGGTCACCTGGTCACAGAAGGAGATCAGGTTGGTCAAGCAGGACCTGCCCTTCGTAAACCCATACTGGCTGGGCCTGATCCCCTGGTTGTCCTTGACTTGCCGCATGAGTGCTCTCAAGACGAACTGTTCCACAATTTTCCCTGGTACCGAGGTCAGGCTGACAGGCCTGCAGTTCCCCGGTCCTCCCTCCAGCCCTTCTTGTAAACGGGTGTCACATTAGGTGCATAACACAGATGAAAAGTTTGAGTCTTGAACATCACCAGCATGTATTGTGTTGTTTTGGAGTTCAAACTGTTGGAGAGTTTTGGTTTGTTTTGTTGTTTTGTTTTGTTTGTTTCCAAGAAACTGTCAATTTGACCTTTTTTCCAGAAACATTCTTGTATTGATTTTTGGTATCTGAGCTTCTGTGTTCTACTGTGTAAGAACTTGCTTTTTAGTATTGAAGCCTGAATTTCTTTTTTAATTATATACATGCTTTAGTTTCTTTCTTGACTTATATCACATGTGACATTTTTGTCTTAATTTGTAGTGTCTGTTTTAAATAGAAAATTGTTGATTTTTTAAATTATTATTATTATGTAATTTATTCACAAATACGCTGTGACAGGAGGCAATTCCCTTGTACTGTAATACTTCTAATATACTTCTCTTGCCTTATTTAGGAAACCACTGATTGCTTGTGTGGAGAAACAGCTGCTAGGAGAACACTTATCAGCTATTTTGCAAAAAGGTATTGTTTTAAAATTAATGTAATGTCTGATAACAGATTCTCATACTCTGAAGTAACTATAAACTCTACAGCTTAGGAATTTAAGGAGGTATATTAGCCATGGGAAAAATGTCCACAGATAGAGAAAGCCAACCCTATGACTGTTACACCCACTGTGACAAGTAAATTGTATACGTGGAAACAAATATCTCAAATATAATTCCATATTTGTAAAGGTTGCTAAACCCCCTAAATCTCCTTTGAGCAGCGGGCTTAGGAACTAAACCTTTGGAACTGCTTATTTCATAGAATTACATAAACTTTTACGTGAGAGCTGCAGTTACTGTTGTAGCTGCTTTTATGTGATGATCACACAGCTCAAGTGCAATAGCTTCACATGTTGGTGTGATTGTATAGTTCAAGAATCATGAGTTATTGGAACTGACAACATTCTAAGGCAATGAACTTTCATATACTTTTGTCTGTATTTTACCTTTTGTCTGGCAGTTTCAGTTAAGAGCTGCAGTCTTCCTAGGAAGTCCTTATTCAGACATTAGTGTCTTCAAATCACCATTTCTTTGTTTCTCTTAACTTTTAATCTCTCCTTTTTCACTGAATTTCTGGGTTTGGTCAGTATTCCCTGATCTTTTAACACTTTAAATGATCCTTTCCTTTTCTTGCAGTAGCCGTATTTTAGGTTTTAGATCTTCTAGCAAGTTGTCGTTAGATCTTTGTTTCCTTTACTGCTGCAAAACAGATGTCCCTAGTAGTCCAGTATCTTCGAGCTCCATCACATCCGTGTTTGTTATTAATACTTCCAGGTTGTTATAGATACCCCTTTCACTTCTTTCTTTGTCCCCTTTAAAGATAGATGTATGCTCACAGTTTTTTCTG
Organism: Elanus axillaris; assembly: GCA_026212715.1. Classification (NCBI taxonomy): domain Eukaryota; kingdom Metazoa; phylum Chordata; class Aves; order Accipitriformes; family Accipitridae; genus Elanus; species Elanus axillaris. The sequence continues at coordinate 2,495,094 of JANZLQ010000060.1, forward strand.
AACTACTCTGGGAATAGGTTATTTCACTGTTTTCAGTAGATTTATAAAAATAAGCACGGTCACTCCATCTTAGCTATTCTTAAGCTTATCATAAACAGAAGGTAAGAATAATTAATTTTTTGTTGATAAATGTCAATTTTGCTTGCTTTTTAATTCAAGTATTATTTTTAAGTAGCTTTTCCAGTGACACATTTGGTTATCTTTTGGCTTAACCGGAAAGTATGTGGTCTTGTTTTAACTTGAACTTTTTCTTGGTTTATAATGTATATGTACCATCCATGTAAATATGGAGAGATTTTTACATTTTTCTAGTTACTGCATTTTAGGACTGTAGTGTTGTTGGATCAGCTTTTGCATTCTATGTCTGCGCTTAAAGAAAAAAAAAAGGAAAAACTTACTCTGACATCACTTGGTTTACATAACTTTCTGCATTCTTTTGATCCAGGGCACATTGTAATTTGCTTATTGCATCCTAGTATTCCGTGCAAGTAGAAGATGCTGCCTTTTGTAGGTTTTGTTCCTTAGGCGAAGGCATGTGATGTAGTCAGTTTGGTATGGGGGAGAGAAAGCTTACAAATGCAGGTTATGTGTAAGGAACTTTTTTTCTTGTATGACTAGAACTGCCATTAACTAGGTATTGGTGTTGGTTTTTTTTTTTTCCCTGTGAGTATAATAATTTTTTCCAAGGGTGTGGCAGTGTTTTCTGGAAGTTGTGTGAAGCCTTGTGTCAGAGGACTTTCCTGTATGTCTTTTTCATTTGTCAAATAATGTGACAAAATATTTTTTTCAGTCGCACAGCTCATATGCCAGAGGAAGAAGGAAGGTTAAACTTTATCATTTAGGTTATAATAAAGCAGTTAGTGCATTGGTGTCTTTAAATGAATAGGACGTGATGCTTGGATATGATGGAATGGGCATTTCTTCATTCCCTGTTCAGTGCCAAAAGAACACCAATCACATGTATTCAAAATACATGTCAAAATAGCAGGCAAAAGTTTACCTGACATCATTATTGAACACTTGGTTGCCTTTCTGAACATGTAAGTAAATTATAATATACAGTGCAAGTATTTTTAAGCTGAAGAATATAGTAGAAAATGAGCTAATTCTGTAGTGATTGAAAATCCTTTGTAATCTAATACCATTTAAAAATTGGTATTAATGTATTATATTTTGCAAAGCAGGACAGTTGTATGGTGTCCGCTACACTCTTGATGTGAATTGTCAACCTGTGTAAAATCAAGCTTTCTGGATTAAAAAAAATTGCCATAAATCTTTGATTCTACCCTCCCCTCTTACTAAAGCCTCTGTCACCAATACCAGGCAATGTATCTCCGATTACATTGGAACTACTTTCATCACATTCTCAAATGTAAAAATGTGTATGTAGTTATTATATGCTTCACATGTTGCCTTGAGCTTCACTTCTCTGTTTGTTAGTCCAAAGCTTAGTCTCATGTTGGGTGAATCAATAAAAGCAAAAGTTGCTTTGAAGGAATTTCTAGTCTTGTGTTATTCCATTGGTATGAGTGTAGACAATTCATGGCACATTCTTAATCTAAAAATGTGGCTCACCATGCTTCACAGAAAAACTCTTGCAAAGTATTTATCTTCAAATTTGGGGCAGTTTACTTAGCTTACTGTTTTCTGACCTTCTTTAGAGGTTCTTGATAAAACTGTACCCTTCAAATCAAGCACTGCTCAAACATTCTGCAAAAGGCAGAACACCTTGTTGGGAAAGTACTTCAGTTGAAATAGTTTTAAAATATTATACCATAAATCATTTCAGCCAGTTGAACAAGGGGACATGTTAGCCCTCGGCATATCACTTGCTTTCAGAAATATAGTCTTAAAAAGTTTGTATTTTTTAAGCGCACTTGGGAGTCTTGTCTTTTTGATGTATTTCATAGAGATTTTTCTAATATATTTCTAACTGTATTTATGCAACTCTATTCAAATTTGCTTGCTCTTCTACTCTGATTTTTTTTTTAGGACTTGATAACCTGCTTGATGAAAACAGAATATCAGATTTGACCCAGACATACCAGCTGTTCAGCCGGGTAAAAGGTGGGCAGCAGATCCTTTTGCAACATTGGAGTGAATACATCAAGGTATTTTAGAGATCTCTTAACTAATGTCAAAATTTATGCTGTTATCATGTATTTCTTCTATCAAAACCAAGAGTAATATATAGGTGTATGCATCATAATTCTGTTCTAAGCAAATATGGGAAGGGATGTTAATGCTTCCCCCCCAGTAACAGTCACATGATGAGAAACAGCAACACCTAAGTTTTGGTTTTAAATTTCTACTTGGAAATTCCTTTCCTTATAGGTTTGAATGTTATACAAGAAGTTATTTTGGTTTGCTTTGCTCTTAAATAGAACCACATGCACACGTGTTTAGAGTATGCTGGACTGTACTATGTGTTGTGTTTTGCTACAAATACTCTCAACTGTTTACATACCTGCAAAATCCTGGGAAATGTCAGAATGTAGCTACAGGTTAGCAGTCCTGCATGCAGCCAGCCTACAACAAAGCTGATGAATGTTTAAGCTATTTGGAATGGAATACTCCTCTTGAAAATAGTCCTTCATCAAAGTTGTGTTTAGATGCTCCAGGTTTGTTTTGCTAGGCATAATATGCATACAGTACGCTGCCCCAGAGTGCTTGCGCTCTAGTGCTCTTGCAAGATGAAGGCAGGAGAGCTTCATGGAAGAGATTTCTCTCTAGAGTGGATAATTCCTGATGTGGTGGTTCTCCCCTGAATTGCCACGTGTTCATTAACCTGCAGGACTAAGTGTGCCACATCTGATCGTTTCGGAGGTGCCTTTCCTGCACACCCACATCTGGAGTTCTGCATCGTCCACCACCAGCGTGAGCCCACAGATGTGGGACTACGGTCCCCCCTCTGCCCCCCAGAACCGAGGTGGAGTTTGCTCCGCAGGGTGTCACCCAGCCTGTGGATCCATAGGCAGCTGAGAAGGAACATCTTCCTTGCTCCCAACTCACACTCCTGACTTAACCCTTGTGCTGCCTGCCACTCCGTAGACCCTTTTGTGTTCTGTTGTAACACAGTACCTCGGCAAGGTCAGCTTTACGCCAGGTTTAGTGAGCTGAAGAGGCTCACAGAAAAGTCCTTGCTGGCCCAAGGAAAGAAGCAGGAGTTCAGGACAGGTAGGAAAACAAGGAAAAGAGGTCCAGAACCTTTCCTTTCACAGCAGCAAGTTAAGTTGGGTTATCATACCTTATGTCTCACAGAATCAGACCTTTTGTGGCTTTCTTTTTAAGACATTTTTCTACAGACTCGAAAAGTTAGAAACTATTTTTCTATAGTGTCAGTAAATCTCCTTTTAAACATTCTTTATGACAGAATGTGTTAAAGTGAGGCTTCAAGAACTTTTATCTGGTCAGTCAGTGTAAGAAGAAGCACAGAGAGCATGCCAGGTTACTGGGGTGAAGGCCTGTGCTCTACTGTAGCAACCTTTTTTATGATTTTGGAGGTGCCACTTCGCTTTCTGTATCTCAGTTTGCCATTTGCAGAATGAGGGGAATGCCCTGCAGTTTATGAACATAACTCATAGAGACTGAGATGTCTAAATGCCGTGTTAATGAAGGGGAAATTGTGTGAAATGTAAGATGTGATGATCTTCAGAGGTCCCTTCCAACCCAAACCATTCTGCAGTACACCTGTTGAACCTAAGGACCTTGGGCAGCCTTGTGTTTGGCTTCAATCTGAAATCTTCCTTGAGAAAGATCTTGATGAAAGATCGCAGTGGATAATTAGATATTGAAGTGGAAATTCTGAGGTTTGGGAGGGATTTCCCCATCTCTCTCTGACTGTGGTTGTGGCTAACATACTTCAGGTGATGAAAATACACCGATTGAATATTATTTTGCTCTTACTGTGCAGATGGTTCCTCTTTCGCACCTTGGAAAACCGACCATTCTGTCTAGGGTGCCGATCAGGGTTACTAAGCAATTGTAGATTGTCCAATAGGTTAAAATCTTCCCTTACAGGATATTTTGGTTCACTAGACAAATGGTATTGTATCTCTGACTTTTAAGATAATAAAAGTAGGAACAAGAAAAGTCAAGTCTATGGCTGCTTCTTGAAAATGGGAAAGTTTTGGTTTATTGCAAGTCAGCTAGGTTTTTTTGCTTTTAAGCCCTTGGTAAAAGAGAAATCTCGGAGTGATGAGCAGCGGTTGAGTTTTTGCCACCAGTTCCACCAACAGAGCTCTCTTGTGGATTTAAGAAAAATAGTGCAAAGTTTTCCATTACACTTAACATTTCTGAGGCAGTTGCCATATAATTTCTTTTACATGAATCATGTAGTTCTGTATCTAACTGTAAACTTGCACTTCATACAGTCATGTCTACTGTGTATTTTTTTATTTATTGGTTTTGTTTGGATTTTTTTAGCTTTTGTCTTAAATGTATATAATCTTTAAATCAAACACTAATGTTTGAAATCCATTAATGTGTGTCTGGGGTTTTATTTTAAATTTCAATGCATCTCATTTTTTGAAAACTTGGAAGTCACATAAGTAGCTCTGTAAAAAAATTATTCTTTCTACTGATAAATTCTGTAAGGGTAAATGTGTCTGTTGGGGGAGATAGGTAGCACTCTAAAGTATTTTATTATCAAAAGTGTTTGTTTTACAGAACTTTGGGACAACAATAGTGGTTAATCCTGAAAAAGACAAGGATATGGTGCAAGAGCTACTAGATTTTAAGGATAAAGTGGACCATATCATAGAAGTGTGCTTTCAGAAAAATGAAAAATTTATAAACTTGATGAAGGAGTCCTTTGAAACATTTATCAACAAGAGACCAAATAAGCCTGCAGAATTGATAGGTACACAAATATTTTTCTGTAAAATATTTTGAAAATCTATGGAGAGCATGATAAGATAATGCTGCTGAGTGTGCTAGTGCAGTAGTGATGCAGTACCCATTCTGCTTTAGGAGATTTGTTTTTTTGGATACGAGGCAAAAGTTAACCTGGGAGCGTTGCGGGTTTAAAAAGCTTGGGTGTGCTGTTAGGTGTGTGCGCGGCGTCCTGACGGAGCATGCCAACTTCTGCTCTCCCTCCGCTCTGCTTCTTGCACGGTGTCTGGTGCTAACAGCTGCTCAGAGAGCGTAATGCTGATGTTATGAGTGGAGTAAATGGTTAGGGGGAAGAGTAGCTGTGGCAAAAAAAAAAGGGGGGGGAACTGGTTTTAATTGTGGTAGTAGAGGAGTTCTTTGGATGTTATGGATCTGTCCGAGAGAACTAAGTACAGCCCACATATCTGTCTTGAAGGCTGAAGTTGGGAGAAATTTTTAAAGGCTTCAGATACAAGTTTTAATAGAGAAAAAAATTTATTACCTTGAAGGGGCAACTAGTGCTCATTAAGGGGAAAAATAATAAAAACATCTTAAAAATACTGTTACTGGGTTTATTGCTGATCTGGCAAAAGCTTTTCTGTCTGTTTTGCCTGCAGCAAAACTGGAGCTGTAGCATTTTACACCAGGAGAGGATCCCACTCCTTAGTTGATTGTTTTTCCTTTGTACGTTCTTTTTACACAACTTATTTTGTGACATCCTTCTAAAACCAGCTTTATGTAGGAAAAATTGCACAGCCTGGTGATACAGGTTAAAGCCATGATATGGGCTGCTGTCGTTTGGTGATTGTGGTGTTTCGGCTCCTGCAAAGGTTTCCTTCTTGCACAGTTTGTATAAGGATACTAATGTGGCTTAATAAATACTTAGCTAAATTCATGGCTTAACCTTATTTCTGGCATTCTGAAGCTACTAACTTGAAAGCATTGCTTCTGTTTAAATTTTGGTACGCTCCTACAAAGGAGCGTGAGGAACATGGTAAAGGTCTACAGAAATATAGTCCTTTTTGTGTTGTTTGTTTCTGTTTCTCATAAAATACATTCATATGCATTGTACACTTCCAAAACATTGTCTTTCAACAAGTAATGTGCTTGCTATGACTATTACACAAAACGAGGGAATTTCTAATGCATTATTTTTAATGATCATACTGTATTCATTTTCATTCTTGGACGGTTCCTTTTTTTTTATACTTGTCCATTATGGCAGTAGTACAGTAGGGCTCTATCATTCCACTGAACATAGGGATGGGAAAAGGGAAAATAGAAAATGTAACACTTATATTTTAGCATATAGTAATATTTAACATGTAGTAATATTTCAAGTAGGAAATATTAGATGATATTAAATATTTCAAGTTGGTTATTTTAGATTTTTTTTAAAGCTGTTAAACTGTTTTATTTATTTGTAGCAAAATATGTGGATTCCAAGTTAAGAGCTGGTAATAAAGAAGCAACAGATGAAGAGCTGGAAAGAATCCTTGATAAAATCATGATCATATTTAGATTCATTCATGGTAAGAAATAGCAGTTCACTGTTGATGCAATTAAAACTGTTTTTCTTGCTACTAGCAGAACTGCATTCCTCTGAATGCAAGAGATCTTTTTTAGCATGAGTTTCTGCTTGACGGTCTTAAATTCAGGTTGCCTTATATCTGAAGGAGTACAATAAATACACGAGGTAGGACAAACTTGTTCTGTGGAGATTGGCACGTTACAGACCTTTCACAGTCTGTGAGTGGAGACCTAAGAGTTAGAGCTGTTGGTGGAAGTTTTTTCACATAAATTAACCGTATCTGTAACCACAACCTCTCTAATGACAGAGAACAGAAAGGTTAGTACAGATTTCTCTTCCCTGCCCACTTCAGCATGTTGTAGGTGCAAAGTACATGAAAACCCATCAACTAAGGACTTGTCTTTTCTCATGAGGGCTGAGAATGAACACAGAGGAGGTCTCGGAATGATGGGAGAAAATGTTATTGCTGTGTTTTACTGCTTTGAAATGCTCTTCCCTTATGTGTGTCCCTATCTGAGCAAAACCCTTGAATGTGTTAGGAGAATTTTTTTTTTTTGCTAGGTTGGATATCAGAAAAAAAAAAAAGTGGTTGAGTCCAAGAGATACATGGTCACTATTTTGAGGGAAGTCGTATGTGCATCCTGGGGTGGAATAAGCAGGAACTACCCAATTCTGTATTAATTTGTTCTGAGATCTGTGGAGTTCCTTCCTCATAAAATCGAAAACAAGTACAAATAATGGGAAAGCAGACAAGAAATCAGTCATAAAGTGATACCATTTGCATCATGTTTTTTTGTCAAATGCAGAGGGTATAGGATGGAGATGGTGAATGAAAACAATATCACTGGCAACTTGTCAGCCTAAGAGATTAATTTCAGTTAATCTGAAACTTTGACCAACTCTTAATATTTTTTGTAGTACTGAGCTAAAAGTGGAAATTTATTTTGAGCCATCTGGTGCATAAGAGTCCTTTTAAGAGCAGATGATAATTAGTAGTTTCTGGGCATTGGACTTTTTGATAGTATCTTGATGCTGCTTCATGAAAAAGCACTTCCTCAGAGGGTGGGATGGAGAAGGAAGAAGAGTATCGGAGGATTCACTATTGGAAGATGTTTGCAAGGAATTAGGAGGGACTACTGTAGGCAGCGCAAATAGTGCCTTGAGTTACACTGAATTTCTTCCTCTTAAAAGTGACACAGCTTGCGGATACCTTCACTATCAATAGAAAAAATTTGCAGAAGCTGTGGTTTAAGGTGTGAAAGTTTGTGGGTGCCTGTATGACTTCTTTATTTCAAAAGGCTATTGGCAAACCAAGTCAGAAGACTTCTGTCAATTTTTTCTTCACCTTAGGCTTTTAAAGGATATTTCTTTAATACATAGGAACCCTTTTATTTATATATATATATATATAAATCAGACCACTGGAGGGAGAATGTTCTTCTGGAACCTAGAATAATTTCATGTGATTTGCAGCTGATCCAATGGGAAATAACAAGGCAGCCCATGTTCCAGGAGGGGGAGAAAGAAGTAAAAATTTTGCAAAATATGTTAAGAAAATAATTAAAATATAAAAAGAACAAGTTAACTAAATGTTTTTCTTCACTGTTGCATAGTTAATATTGTTTTGCTGATCAACATGTGATAAGAGAAGCTTGTGTCACAAACCTGAAGTGCAATGATGCAAGTAGAATGTATGATTTCAGTTGTATTTATTTTTGTTTCAATTTCCCTACAGGAAAAGATGTGTTTGAAGCGTTTTATAAGAAGGACTTGGCCAAAAGACTGCTGGTTGGAAAAAGTGCATCAGTAGATGCTGAGAAGTCCATGTTGTCAAAGCTTAAACATGGTAGGTGTCTTCAGATGTGTTAAAATTTTGTTACTTTTTGGCATGTAAATTGGAATCCTTATTCTCTCATGCTTTAAGAAGTGACAGCCCAGATCTTAAGTAATAGCTGAGCATATCACAGCTTTCATTGTGCTCAGTGAGAACTATTGGGGTGACCTTTTAGATATGTGACTGGTTCATTGAATCTACCTACAGAGGAGCAAAATCCTTTTAACAGGTACCTGTTTGTGGGTGCTCTGTAACCTGGCAAATCTGACTCGGCTGTCTCAGGTTAAACCTTTATTGCTTGTTCTGTGCTTCTTTGTAATTGTGGGATATCTGCTTTAATTTGTGTGACAGAATGTGGCGCTGCTTTTACCAGCAAACTGGAGGGCATGTTCAAGGACATGGAACTGTCAAAAGATGTCATGGTTCAGTTTAAGCAGGTACATTTAGCTTCTGTTTGTGTATTAAATTTTCAAGAGTGATGGGGAAGCACTAAATGGCGTTACACCTTGGATTAAGCTAAAATTAAACAAAACAGCTTTTGAGCAGGTGCTGGTCATAGTAACAGAGTCTACTTCTAGTTTTGTTTATAGAATGGAATTTATTTATTGTATATCTATTCAGAGATAATCTTACTTTATAGTTTTGATTCCTTTTAAAGTAAATTACAGTCTAAATATCACACAGTAATTTAGTTGTCTGACATCCTTTAGAGTCCATGCCCCTTCATTCTGTAAACTGCTGCTGCTCTGATGAATTCTTTATGAATGACCCACACCATAGAAACTCCAGAAGGTTGCTCAGGGCACAGAAACCCTGTATGTCTCGGCCCCAAAGCTTCCAACCTGTTGGTAACTGAGGGACTGCTTAGAGGAAATACTGTATGTGCTGTAAACTGTTGTTGCAGTTCTCCCTCGCTACCTGTTCTGGGGCCTTATTGAAGACAGGATACTGGGGTAAAGATCTGACCCAGGACAGCTGCTCCTGTAATAAAATACAGTAGTGACTTTTCTGTCCCAGGCTTTGCAGCCTGGCTTGACTGATGCTATGCTCAAATTATATGAAAATGTTTTGTCTAGTATATGTGGAATTCCCAGGGGAACCTTTTGATCTTACAGTTCTTGCCCTGGCTTCTGATCAAAAGCTTTTCTTTTGCTTGACTTGTATGTTCTTGAAGTTCCTTTGACCTTAATACCCTGTAAAGACAGTGGGCTAGGATACTTCAAGGCAAGTTGTTCTTTTCTTTTTACTTCCAGCCACTTGCTGTGTTTTGAAATTGGGGAGGGGGGCATTAAATAGTCATTCAAAATCCTGGTAGAGCATGTCTAACCAAGGATGTGGCCTGTGGACATATTTTTGTTATGCTAATTTTACATTTTGAATTTAAGTATATATATTTTCTAATTTAGCATGCAGACAGTATACTTGAATGATTTTTGTCTCTTGTATTTTAGTATATGCAGAACCAAAGTGACCCAGGAAATATAGACCTGACAGTAAATATATTAACTATGGGATATTGGCCAACTTACACACCTATGGAAGTCCACCTAAATTCAGAGGTTAGTGTTTGAATTCTTATTCTAAGTGCACTTTACAGAGTGGCTATCATAGGGTGAACTAATGCCCTTCATTTAATGTTTTTCTGCTAGACATTTAAGGGGTTCATCTCATTTTAAAAATTCCAAAATGGCAAAAAATGCAGTGGATAAAATCTACTTTTTTTCGGACGATTGTCTTAATGTGTTTTTTTACCTTTTTAATAATATAAAATTAGTATTAAAATAAAATCAGCATCCTGCTTAAAATTGCAGTCAAGCACTTAAAAGTTTAAAACAGGACAGTTCACCTTAATTTAGCCAACCTTTAACTACATTGGTTAGGCATTTTGTTCTAGCCAATAGTTATGTTACTGCACATTCTTTTTTTCTCTAAGATCCTTCCCCTGTTCCCGGCAATGTGTCACACAAAACTAGCCCCTGCATTTAGATGGCATTTGCCTGAAAAAAAATTGCTTCCAAGTCGAGAGATTTTTGCAAAGGTCCTATCAGTAGCGATTTAAGTTGAACTATATATTTTTACATAGTTCAGTCTTATTTCCTGCAATACCTTGCTTGATCTGAAATGTGGGGATCACTTCAGAGGCCAAAGGTGGTAGCAGGGTTCCCATTCAGTTCAGAAGATGTGGAAGCTTTTGTGCTCTTGCTCCTGTGCTGTCTTTTCCTCCGTAGTGGACTAATTCAGAAGGATCCAATCTGAGTGATGCATCCTGGAAACAGAGGCGTAAAAGCCCCTTACTTGGAAGTAAGAGGGTATAAAGTACTGGAATCAGACTTGAATCTGTATAGGGCAAACTAAAGGAAGAACTTGGGAGCAGGTGGCAATAGTCAGTGTATAGGTGTGAGATGTATGGGGTTTTTTGTCTGGTGACTTCTTGGTCAAAGCCCAGGAAAAAAACTAATACTCATTTTTGAGATTTAAAGCCCTTTACAGGGGGGTTTATTTTACTTTTATTGAAAACAAACAAGAAGAAGAAAAAAGATAAATTAAAAGCTGGTTTTGAATTGAGACTTTCTTTTGTGCGTAATAGTACCAGTGTACTTGAGAGCAGAATTTTTCTCTTTGGATTTAGTTTTTCATGCAGAAACACTTATTATGAAACGTTGTTGAGGAGAACAAAGAAATTACATGTGTGAAAGCATCCAGCATCACTGCACTGGTATAATGCTAATAAACGTTTTTCTCTCTGCTTTACAGATGATAAAGCTTCAAGAGGTATTTAAAACCTTTTACCTGGGAAAACACAGTGGTCGAAAACTTCAGTGGCAGACCACTTTAGGGCATGCTGTCCTAAAGGCAGAATTTAAGGAAGTGAGTTTGCTTGTTTAATGCTTAGACTGTTGGGATAAAATTTAAGTCAATTATTTGGAATCTAGTTATGTATTGTATTTTTTATAAAGGTAGTAACTTTTTATGGAGGATCAATCACAATTCAGTACTGTTATTTTGTATAGAAAGGAGGCTTTTTATAAATAAACTGAAGTAATACCTAGCTAACAGAAGACAACAATGTGATACCTTTTGGTAACGTTTGTATTATTCGACAGGAATTGTTGCTCAGTCGAATAAAGAAAGTTGTAATAAAGTAAGAAATTAATGAAAGAAAAAGAATGCAGCATCTTTCTATTTTTAATATGGAATTGTTTTGATCATAGAAATAGTGGTGATGCTTTTAGTGTGCTTCACAGATATAAAAAGAGACTGAAGAGTTAGTCATGTAATGACTGTGGTTAAAATTTAAATGCTTGTTGAATTATTTAAGTCTTAAATAACCACATTGTTTCTTAATGTGGTTTTGTTTTGTCTCATGGAGTACTTTGCCTTGCTAATAATGCAGCTTAATCGAGCCAGGGCAAAGACAAAAAAAACTTGAATTCTTTTACTAACTCATTGTGAATATGAAACTTAGAGGTTTAGGCATTATGTAACAGTAAGATGGATAGATTTGTAGTTGTCATTTGACTAAACCAAAATTATCTTTTGTTTCTTTCATATTTGGTTCAATGCCAAGATTTCTTTTGTGTTAGTGTTTTCATCTCTGTAAAATGAAACTTGGGTGAAGTATGAAGAAATTCACTGTTGATGGCAGCAAAGCCAGAATTTCATATATTGTAAGGAAAACAAAGTAAATGTGAAGTAAATACAAGGCCATTCTAATGAGCTTCTGCTGTGTGCTGTATTGCTACTATTAGAGGAGGAAAAAAAAAGTTTTAAAAATGTCCTGTTTCCTTGATGCTGCATTCAGGCAGAGTTGTCTGTGCGCTAGACATTCTAAAATGCACATCTCTTCTTCTAGAAATAGGAAAAGGAATGTATAGCTTCTGTAACTTGTCACATTTGGGGGATACAATAGAAAATGCTCTGAATATTACTTCTAATTATTTGATATTTCTCTTTTAGGGAAAGAAAGAATTTCAAGTATCACTCTTTCAGACACTAGTGTTGCTTATGTTTAATGAAGGAGATGAATTCAGTTTTGAAGAAATTAAAATGGCCACTGGTGTAGGTAGGAAGAATACTTTCTGATTCTTAAATTTACCCACTGACTAGATTGCCAGTTGTGATTTGGTATGTAAAGGCCTAATTTTAAGGAATTTGCCATGATCATTAGGACAAACTTTATGAGCCAGTAGTTTATAGACACCAAAAGAGATGAGGAAAACACACTGCTGGTACTTCCTAGAGTAGAAAAAATAGATGCTTCACAAAATTAATAGTAAGAGCTGTGTAGCGTATGGTACTACTAACAGCCTATTAGACTTACAAAATCTATCATTGCAATTCTTAAAATTCGAGTGGTGATAAAGCCTGTTGTCTGTACACATTATTTTTGTTCCTTTACAGTTTCAAATACTATATTTTGAAAATGACCCGTTGTAGAATGCTGTCATTATGGGGTGATTCAAGAGAGTATTTTCAGTTGAACTATTCTGAGACCTTGTCTACCTGTTTTCCATGACTGTTGCTGAAGTGCCCCATTTACAGTAGGTCTGATTTGTTAAGAAGAGCAGTGTCCTGGTAGGGTGCATACGTGATAGCTGTCTCCCTCTGCACTTGAAACCCAAAGGCAGAAAGGACAAAGAAAACTGAGGAAAAGTATAGTTTTCTTTTTAACCATCTGCACTATCTGCCTTCTGTGTCCTTGTGCTCTTGGATGATTTTTATTTTTCTTTTTCCAATTTTTTACCCTTCCTTAAATTAGTTACAGCCATTGGCATTAAAAATGATAACACTATCATCCCTTTACTCTCTGGAACTTCTACATCAACCAGCAGGTTATACCCAGTAGCCCTTCACATGTTGAATCTTAAGACCAACCCAGTAAAGCAACTGCTGAAAGAGTATTTGAACCCATGAAAATATAAAAATACTGTAAATATATTTACTAAAGTACTGTAAAATGAGGATATCTGGAATCCCTGTGGTTCAGAATCATGTGTTGCAGAAGGCAGTACAGCCTGGGTGCTCCAGATTGTCGGCATCAGTGCTTCAAGTTGCTTAGTCATCCACTCCATTAATGCTAAGGGAGCTGAAGAGAACTCATGCCAGTGTGAATGATAAGCATGACGATAGTCCAGAGAGGCTCATTAGGTCAGAGTACAGTGGTTACAGAGCAAACATAAGTTCACACAAGCCTGATCCCAATCCTGCTTTCTCATCTTGTATTGCTGTAACTTGGAGCTTGCATTCTAGCTGCCTGACAGCAACAGATAAAATGTGCTGCGTGGAAATCCATTCCATCGTAGCACAAGAGGAGGGATTTCAGTAGACTTTTTAAGGCAGCTGGCTACAATTGATAGTTGGGAGTTACCTGTATTATGTTATGTCATTGCACTGAGTGCCATGTCTGTGTTTCTCTCCCCTATGGGGAAATGGTATAGGGATGCAGGTAAGGAGGACAGTTCATGGGGTTCCTGTGGGGCCTGGATGAATGACACAAAATCTCTGTGTTCCCAGGCTCTACCTACCCAAGGCATTTGGAGCTGCTTTAGAGAGGTCCCATTCCCACCTAGCAGTCTCTGTACTTCTAGAGAAGAGGCAACTCTTACAGCCAGAAATTGTGTCAGAAATAGGTCCCACTCTGCGCCCTTCCTGCCTCCTGCTACTTGGATGATCCTTTCTCTCAGTAGTACCCAGCCACAGGCTGCTCTCCTGGCTAGTTCGAAAAGAAGAGCAATTCAGTTATTACAAAAAGCAGCTGAATCTGTGATGCAGCTGCTTGGTGAATTGACCACCAAGGGCAGAGGTGCTGATGGCCAGACTCTCAGAGACCACCCTGGATGAACCAGAGGTCCTGGCTCATGGGTACAAATTACAGGATGTGGTAGAAATCCTGGAGGGCAAAACCTGGGCAGTAGGGTTGCCATAGAAACTGTTTCTAAATGTTCTAAACACCATTGTCAGGGCTCCACAGACAGGCAGAATTGCAATGTATGCTTGAAAAAATGACATATGGAAGAAGGTCTAGATATATTAGGAAGTAGGAAAGCCTTTGAAACAGGGAGAACCTGTACAAGAAGGGTGGGCTCCATCTAAATTGAAAGGGAGTTGCTGGCACATTTTAATGTTTTAGAAGGTCTGTAGGGTTTGTCAGACTTCTCCCTCCACCATCTAAAAATAACATAGTGGATCTCAGAAGAGCTCAGAGAATGGGAATAAAGATGGAACACACAGGACAGCTTCTTTAGAAGGAACAGTTGTATGTGCTAGGACTAAACTAAATAGACCAAAAGGTAAAGAATAAAGCGAATAAAGGTTTTCTTATTCAAATAAAGCTAGAGGGCAAAAAAAAATGGAATGAGCACACGGTGGTGAAAACTAAACAGCATGTTGTAAAAGCTGAAACCTGTCCCCCCCCTCCCAGGGGGCAGGTTCAGGGAAGAGCAAAGCACTGAAGGTTTCTCAACACATAGAAACAACCTCTGGCTTAAGAAGTCCTTGAGCCCTAAGTGATTGGAGACTTAGAGAGCAGTAAGATGAGGAGAGGAGGAAGAGCAGGGAAGTGTGGAGCTGTATGAACTCTGTTTGCTTATATATGCTGCTCTATGCTCATCTGCTTGTGGCCACTGCTGGAGACAGGGTGCTGGGCTAGATGGACCTTCTGACCCAGGGTGCCTGTTCTTCAATTCTAAACTAAATACTGAAAGGAACACTGAACCTCCCAACTCTGAAGAACTGGCCATAATCAATTCCTTTCCTTTGGTGTTCACGTGTGCCAGCTCTCTGTGGGAGGTGGTGGAAACCTTGTGCAGTCAGTAGTGAATTACCATTTGTTTATGTTGAGACCGTATTAGAGGAGGTGTTACCCAGTCTTTGCATATTGGTGTTCACTGCAGAAGAGTTCAGAGGGCCACATATGTGCCATAGGGCAGAAGAAAATATTGCAAGTTGAAGTGTAAGGGGTTTAGAACAGATGAATAAATCAGACAGTAAATTAGACCACCACCAGCTGAATAGTATTCACCCCAAAGCTTTACAGGAATCTATCTAGATTATAATTTAAGTGAGCCTTGGTGCAAGCTTGACAAGAGCAATGCTAAATTTTTTATTAATTTTTTTATGTTTGTGGGGTAATTCTGCAGACTATTGCAGGGTGGCAGGTCTGTACTGGGAGGAACAGAATTGGTAGGCCTGTAGATAAGTGTATATTAGGGAAAAGACAGCATGATTTATGTGATAAATGATTTTCCTTTCAAATTCGTTGAGAGAGTCAGCAAGCATATGCACAATCATAATTGTGCACTTGGCTTTTTAAAATTTCTTGCTAAGAGCTCCTCACAAGCTCTAAAATAAACTAAATGTTCATGGCTTAAGAGGGAAGTGTCTTTTAGGGGTGAATAATTCATTAAAAGACAGAAAAGAACAGGTAGAAATGAATGGGCAGCTTTCACAATGAAAGGAAGCTCTTATTTCGGATACCCAGGTATTACTCAACCTGGCCATTAATGATCTGAAGAAGATGAATACTGATGTGGCAGAATTTGGTGCCGATGCCTTAGGAGGGTCAAATCTCTGAAACATGTAAAAAAAAGTTAGAAAAGGATCTCACACTATTGAACGATTAGGAGATCGAATGGCATCCAGTTGCATTGCACTTCAGCACTAGATTGCAAAACCTTTCTTTCAGTTTTTGGACTAAAACTCTATTCAGGAGATCCAATACGTTTGGTGATAACTTTGTATTGTGAATAAAAACATTCCACGGGTTGCAGAGGCTGTTTCATTGCAAAATCTTGATACAAGATTTTGCAACATAACTATTAGACTGTTTTAGACTCCATTTTATCTACTTGTCCAAATGCTTTTAGCTTTAAATCTTACTAGATAAAATTTTCCTCACCAGCTTGTTTCTACTACTTTCCTATTGTGGGCAAAGTTTGTGACTGTCACGGCTGTGAGCTCTACCTTCTCACAAAACATCTTCCTATCAATTTAGACTTCCAATTTTTTATTTTATTACGTATTTTCTGGTGTGTGTTAAAACTGGTGATGAAATCATAAAATGGGTGGCTTGAGTTTCTTGTCATCAGCTAATTTATTTTCTTCTGAAGTCCCCTTACTACCAAACAAAGCAATAAAACTAGGCTCACGTTAATGTGCAGACTTTTCTGACACTACTTTTGGATGGAAAGCTCACTGAGATGAGCTGGAGTCTGTCTTCCTGACACACACCATACTGTGCACGCTCTCAGCACTTGCCTGTGAAAGATGTGAGACCAAGCTGGAATGCTGTGAGTGGATACCTAATTGGAATTTAGCTGGAAGAAGGTGTTGAGATAAAACCAGTAACTTTGCAGTTGTATTTCTAGATTAGTCACACAAAACTCTTCATGTTGATGTTTTGTTCTGCTTTCTCCCATGCTTTGAACTTCTTCACAGAGGACAGTGAATTAAGAAGAACCTTGCAGTCTTTAGCTTGTGGAAAAGCGCGAGTGCTGATTAAAAATCCAAAGGGAAAGGATGTAGAAGATGGAGATAAATTCATCTTTAATGGTGATTTCAAGCATAAATTGTTTAGAATAAAGATCAACCAAATCCAAATGAAAGAAACAGTATGTATTTATTTTTTGCTTTCATTCTGTTTGTGTTAACCGTTTATCCACGTCCAACATGGGGAGACAGAATCTCTGCATTTCCTCTTGTCGTTTTTGTGTACGGAGAAAGGAAACAGATACTAAATTTTTTTGGTAGTCAGCATGACTTGCAGAGGCAATAAAGATTTCAAAACTCACTGAAATCGAAACAAATTAAGTTCCTTCCTATGCTTGCAAATTTAAATGCCTGTATATTAAATTGATAGGATCTTGTAGATATCTCATTCCACCTTAGAAGTTTCTGTGGTATTGCTGAAGTGTTGGTACTATATTGTACTCATGAATGAAATGTCACCATGTCACTTCTTTATTAAACGGGTAAAAGAGTAATTAAAGTCGGGGTTGCCCCTGTTTTTGCAGAGGATGTCTTTGTTGTACTTGAATCCCAATTCTTGACACAAGGTGACATGTTTTAATTAACACTGACTTGTTTCCTTTTTGCCTTTGCATATTAAAATCCCTAAAAGTCAAATTGGAGTTGATCAGTTTGATGCAAAAGACTACTCTATTTGGGCTGTTAGACTGTTACATGTTCTTTCAAAAATCTCAAGTGAGTTTTTAAGATTTAGTTTAATTTATCAAATAGATTGAAAATAAGACGTGCGTTACTTTTTTCTTTACCCTTTTTCTTTATCCTTAATTTTATCTTTGGCTTGCTTTAGCAGTACGCTTCAGAATCACTTAGCTCTTAGCATGCAGTAATGCACGTATCTGTCTCAGAGATGAGTAAGAATACATGAGTTTCATTTCATTGTAAGCTTAACTGTAGAAATATAATTGATAAAAAATAGCAATAAAAGGTAATATTCGTGGTGTCACTCTTTAGGTCGAGGAACAGGTCAGCACAACTGAAAGAGTATTTCAAGACAGGCAATATCAGATTGATGCTGCTATTGTACGAATAATGAAGATGAGAAAGACGCTTGGTCATAATCTCCTTGTTTCTGAATTGTATAATCAACTGAAATTTCCCGTAAAGGTAACTGATTTTGTTTTTTCAAACCATCCTAGGATATTCTAAAAATAGATGTAATATATTTTTCCATTCAGCTTGTCCATAAAAGTAAGAAATGTGAAATATGTCTGAATCAAATCCAAAGATTAGGGTATTAAAATGGGTGTGTGAACAAAAATAAGCCAGAGTATCAGTAGGAAATTATATTTAGATAATTACTATGGCGCATTTTCTTATGTAGCTGTTAGCGGTCCTATTTTTAAAAATAAAATATATTTGCATTTGTATTACTGTTATACTAATCTCATCTTTTCTTGTAGCCTGGAGACTTGAAAAAGAGGATTGAATCTCTCATTGACAGAGACTATATGGAGAGAGACAAAGACAACCCCAATCAGTACCACTATGTTGCATAATGGAGAAGAAATACTTTTATTTAAAAAAAAACAAACAAACAAAACAACAAACCTAAAAAATAAAAACCAAAATCATCCACATATATCTTCTTCAGGACACCAAATACCTGTGCTGTTCCCGACCTTCCTTTTAGCAGATTTCAGGTTGATGTATATTATTCAACCAGCTGCATGCACTGCTGTGGAAAAGAAGCAAAACAACATGTTAATTGATCATCCTTGTCAAGACTTCTTACTAATTTTAAATGTCATGTTTTTATTTCTTTTAGTTACTCTTTTGTTCTTTTGGGTTCTTGAAAACTTAGTTTTACAGTTTTGTTTAACAATGTCATTGAAGTTTGATGGAAAGGTGAAATTACCCGTGTGAGAAATACTCCTGTGATGGATGCAAGTCTGGTTTCTTCATTTATGTGTTCCCAACTGCATCCATAAAGACCCTATATGCTGCATTCTTTAGCTACAGTGACAACTTGGGTAACTTTTTAAAAACCCTTAATTGATGAACACTTACGTACAAGCAGTGTCGTTGAAATACACTGAATTTTTGAAATTATGCACCATGAAAACCCTTAAACTTGTGTTCAGTTAATTTTCTTTCAAATGATTATAAACTTCAGTCTGGTTTGGATAAATCAGGTTTTGAAGTGAGATCTTTGAAGTGCCAAGAGGACAACTGCGTTCATGTGTGTAGTGAGTTGTTGGGTTGTTTAGCTAAGGTATGGATTATTATTTTATTACTACTGCTGCTGGTTTGGGTGGCAAAGATTAGATCTGAGTCAAAGAGGCCCTACCTCATTTTAGGGCAACTGGTGTTTATCACTGTTTAGGTAATTGCCGTAACATTTAGTTTTGCCTTGAAAATAACATACAGGGAACCTACTGTACAGTGTGCTCCACTTTAAAAAACAAAACCTTTTTTTTAAAAATACTTTTATGGTCTCGATAATTGTGAAAGCATAGTTTTTGTCTTGAAAGACTAAGGATTTTATGAGTACTTTGTTACATATTGTATATATGTAAGTTGATCTGAATTAAAGAATGAAAGACACTGTAGATCTGTTAGGTGATTGTAACTGTAAGGAAGACACCTTTTGTGGTAATACTTACAAGACTCTGTTTATCTTCTGGATTTGCATACTGGTGTGTTTCATTCTGAAAAAGAGCTACCAAAGGAGTTTTGATCATGGCATAAATGAGAATTTAACTGAGCAATATTTTCGTGAGAGAAACCTGACTACCTTTATGTAACATGGGGTTTGTGCATTGATTAAAAGGCCACCACCTCTTCTTGAATTAAACATCACTAAGAGTTGACATCTTGTGGGTTTACGTATTAAAGTCCTTACTCTGTCAGCTGGTGTCATTAATTGTATTGCATTCTTCTGGATTATTTTTGTTCCCTTTGTGTTTAGAAACTAAACACATTTAGTTTATTGTATTTAAAGCGTATTTAATATTGTAATTTAATGTAGACTTATTTTAATATTTGAATCTTCAGTTAATGCAAATAAAATCTTTGATGCATATTAAATATTAATTTCTTAGCCTTTGTGAGAATGTGGCACTTCAGTTTATTTGTGCAGCTCGTACCATTCACCTTGTAATGCACTTTCTATGCAAATGAGAGCTGATCAGATCCATCTTACTAGACTTTCAAAACAAAAAAGGAGTATGTGCCTCACACAACCATAATGGCCAGAGGCTTTATCCACGCAGAAAGCTGGCAGTAGTGTGCAGTAACTGATACCAAGCAGTGCATGTGTGCCGCCTTCCCTTTCTGAACCCCAGCTTCCTGGTTCAGCGGTTTTAAACAATAGACTAAAAGCAGTGGTGTTATCCTGAAGACGATTGATACGGTTCTGCCTTACAAAGCAATGTTAATTGATTAAAAGTGCTGAGATGTGCAGTATTTCTTAATTGCCATAGACTCTTTGGCCAAATTACTCTGGTATAGCAATTAAAAATGAGTTCTTCCATGAGCAGTGGAAATAATGAAGACTGTCCTTCTGTGATGTACGCCCCTCGTCCCCTACTGTATCAACCTCCCCTAATACCCCCAAGCAGCAGCAGTGCTGCAGAGGGTTTTTCTGCTTAGTTCTGCCTTTCTGCTTGTGGGAGCATTGGTTTTGTTCTCCTTTATCCAGCTGCTGATCTCTCCCCATCTCCTTACCCCCCAAACCTACAGAGGATGTCACAATCTCTGAAGATTTTTTATTCTCCCAAATGGGTCTGAAAGGGGCTTCAGAGGTTTGAAAGCTATGGGAGAGATTGACAGGCCAGGTCATCGTGACTCTTTCTCAGGTCCTCATTTTTAATGTGATTTCCTCAAAATTCTTTTCCTGCGATTTAGTATATGCTGAACCCAACAGGTAAGCAGTTAGTTTATTAGTCAGCATGGCAATCGCTTCTTCATAGCCGAATAGCTGCATTTGATTGCTTTTTGATAGCTGGTGATAGAACTTGGCTGAGCATCCACTCTCTACCAGCTGTTGGTTTGATGCTGGCTATTTGCATTCACATCACCCCCCCCCCCCCAAGTTGTGCCCACAGGGCAGAGGTTGCTAAACACTTCTTCCTGGAAGACCACCCACTGTTGAAGACATCGGGCTGTAGCTTGGCAACTCAGCATCCTTGGAACAAATTGTGTAGCAACTTCAATGGAATGATAAAAATAACAGCAGAAATCTAGGATTCAGGCAGGGGCTCTCCAATCTCACCAAACCCTTCCAATTTAACTTGAAACTTTCTGATTTAACTCACTTTAAGTTAAACATTCAGATAAGTCATCCAGACAATATGTTACATGTATTTAAAAAGCAGTTTTCCTAAATGTGATGCCCTGTCATCTAGCCCAATAGTTCCCAAGGAAAAGCGAGCGTAAGCCTCGCCATGCAGGCTGATGGCTGACTTGCAGGTGCATCCCGAGTCTGGCAATTGCAGCTCTCCTTTACCAGCCACCAAGAGCCTCCTTTCTGCCTGCTCCTTCTGTCCTGTTTTCTTAGTTCTGTATTTTAGCTTCCTCTTCATTCCTTTATCTGAACCTGGGTTTATCATTTAACTCTCTTGGTCTGCTGCAGCTTCTTTCTTTCTTTGTGCTATACATCTGTGGAAAAAACATTACACACCTTACAGGCAACTTCAGTGCATTGAATTGTTAGGCACACAGACCTGTTTGTAGGTTTATGATCTTTGACATGTGCATTAGGGAGAGCAGACTCTGTACCATAACCTTGGTTATCTATTCCTAGCAAGTCTCTTCAGAAAGAAAGTAACCCTGTGAAGTCAGACAATGTGCAGCAACAGGCTACTGGAAAAACGGAGTCATGTTCTGTGGAAATTCTTCCCTGGTAAAAATTCCCAACCTGTGCTCTTGTCTCCCATGCTAGTACTCTGCCTCGACTTTGCAGAACAGTTCATACTGTACTAATGTCTCCTAGATCTTGTGGGTATTTCCCATGTTCTTCTCCATCAGCAGCCATTCTGCATCCACGGCTCTGAAGAGGGGCTAGGAGGTGCACCGTGGTTAATCTGGAACTGTGTGCGTGTTGGCTGGCCAGCAGTTCTGCCAAACAAAATGCGTAGGGGCTGGGTACGGACTACATTTCCCGCAGTGTTCGCACTAATTTGGATCTCCAGGCTGTCTATACACCAGCTTTTACAGAAGCTGTTACTTCATGTTTGTTTATGTCTTACCCTGCTATCTAATTTGATTGATGTCAGCCAACAAGTAATTGAGCAGTGAGGCTGATGGCCAATGTGGTTGCATAAGACCTGCTCCATTAGGAAAATGGTCTAACAAACACCCTGGTAATAGTTCTACTGACAGTGATGTGGAAATTGGTTGTTCTGCAGTTTCTACACCACTATAAAAAGCTTAGTAAGCTAATGATCCACAGCACACAAGATCGACATCATTCTCTGCCGATAGCCTTATATTCTTTATTTACCAATTTCTTGCTACAATATTGTTGCTTGATGCAACTTATATACGGATATTGACTTGTAGTAATCCAAGCACCTGTCATTTTTCAATTCATAGATGCCTACCAATTGTCCAGTTGAGGGGCAGACTACAGCATAGCAAGTTTAAACCTGACAGGGTTGGGCCTCCCTCTCCATTTTGTTTCCTGGCAGACTTCAAGTATTCCGCAGACCTTCCTCCACTCCCGATGCAGGTTCCAAAAACAGCAATTAAAAAAATGAGAATAACAACCCCTGTCCCACCTCCATTAACCTCAACTCCTCTGCAGATGACTCATTCAAACACTTGACCAGAGCTGTTCCTTAAGTCCTTTTTCAAGCTGCCTAACTTCTGCTTTTGGCAATATATGGCAAGAAGAAAGACCGCTAGAAGTGCTGCAGGGAAAAGCAAACTCAAATAAAACATTACCGTCTCTAAAAATGCACAGATAAAAATGCAGCATTAAGAAAAAAATGTTTGTTTATACCAATAGCATTGAAGAAGAAAGGCAGATTCCCAAGCCACCCTGAAGAGCAAATGAACTTCTCTAGGATGTTTTGGAGAAACAGGAAGTGTAAGTGAACTGAGACAGACATCAGGGAAAGGTCATCAACTGTAGAATAGGTGGACTTGACTTTAGCAGCTGGTAGTAGCGAAATTGCATTTCAAATTGCTTCCAAGTAAAAATGTATGAAGGCAGCTTGGAAGCATAAACGGTTCTGCCTGAGAGTGGAGTAATCTGGAGTACACTGTAAGGAGGAGAGGGATGGCATGGCAGTCATCCTGAGAAAGCAGAAGCACCCTGCTATTGGCACACTTTCCAACAGTACTAGAAATGGGGTTTCGGGAGCGAAGTAAGTGCTTCTGAGGTTTCAGTGAAGAAAGCATATCCTTAACAGCTTAGATAAGAAAGAGCATTGAATTGCAAAGTGATCAAATGGCCTGGGCTTCCTATATCCGTTACTATGCCAACCCCTGAGAAAGTTGGTAGACTAACTTCACCTCTTTTTTTCTAGTTTTCTCAAAAAAAAAAAGGGGGGGGGGAATTATTGGAATTCTTGTTCAGAAAAACATCAGACGACATCCCAAACCACGTGAAAGCACAGTTAATTTTACCCATGCAACCACAAGTCACGAACAGCCAGTTTTGGCTTGGGACACGTATGTGGATTATATGTACGCAGAGGTATAGACAGAGGCCTCGCTTCAGAGGTGACAGACCATCAACTTCCAGAGCTTTTACACGGCGGGGGCTGACTTAGTTCTACGCAAGAGGACGGTATTTACCTCAGACTGCCTTTAAACTCAGTGGCAAGAAACATTCTGGAGGCGACACAGAGCTTCGGGGGGTTAACTCCTGACCGAAACCGCTACCCGCCCTTCCCCACCCGCTCCCGGCC
>JANZLQ010000060.1:2519031-2552504 GCA_026212715.1 Elanus axillaris
GGGGTTGGGTGGGTGTGTGTGTGAGGGGGGGGTCTTCCCGCCCTGCACCGGCGGCGGGGAACCGTGTAGCGGCCGGGAACGTTCGTCTGAGCGTCTGCACCGGATCCAGGGACAGCGCGCCGGGAAGAACCTGGAAATACGGCTTTACCTCGGGGGGTGGGGGCACGGAAACGCAGGAACCACTGATGTCATGGCTAGAAACTGGGTCTTTTCGTGCTGCCTCACCGAACGGCTCTCGTCCTGCCGTATCTTGAGGGAAATCTGAAACGCCGCTGCAGTAGAGAGGGTTTCGTGCCGCGGTGAGGGGGTTTGTTAGTGCAGCAAGACTGTTTTATGAGGACGTGTGTAGTGCTTGTTTACTGATAACTGCCTTGCTCTAGGTTTCTTGCCTTCAAAGCCACATCGCGCGACGCTATCGAGTTTCTGAAGTGTGGTCTTAGCAGCGAAGGAAGCTTCTTCAGCAGCTAGAGAAAATATTTCCTGAATAAAGCAGCAGTTGAGAACGGCTGTCTGCTGTCATTCTGGAGACTATGTGACAGCCTTTGGAACACTTGTGACTTTTCTTTGGTAGTAATATCTTTATCATTGTTGATGGTACTTTGGTTTCACTGAGACTGAAAGAAAGATGTCGCCCACAACAGGCAGTGGGCAGTGCAAATATCCAGCTCTTGTGAGCCAGTCTAGTGAGCACTGTGGCTTACAGTGCTATCAGACTCGCTTTTTAGGATTGGCAACTCTAAGTGGCATTGAACTGGTGTTATAGTGGGAGTTCTTTGTATGGCTTGTTTAATATAGTTATGGCTTAAATGAAGAATTGCTTTTGTTTGCCTTCTGATCAGCCCGCATGGTTTTTAAGTGGTACCACAGATAATATTTTCCAGGACTGTAGTAGTCTTCCCCTGTTTAATTAGTACTTTCTGGCATGTCACGTCTGTTAGGCTTCTGCAGCTGAGGCAACAGACTAGTTTATTTTACTACAGAGTAACTATTTACTGATAATCGGGACTTTGTACCAGTGTCTAGTAGCTGGTTATTTCTACATAACTTCATCCTACAGTCTCAGGGAAAAACTTTGTGGTGCAAGTAGAGACCCCCTCTTGGAGTAGAGAACTTCTGCCAGAGTGTGGGGCTTGGGTCGGAATGAGGGGAAAAGAATATGAGACAATGAGAAGATAGGAGTTGAATTCTTTAAATGTTTTTAGCTCGTTTGCAGCCTTTTAGTCATCTGAGTGAACACTGATGAGGATAAGGTAATGATCACAGGAGGCAGAAGGATTAGCGTGGGTGGGTCAGATGTGAAAGCTTGTTTGGCAATGCCTTGACTTTGGGATAATAGAAATTTTTTTTTCCTCCAGAATACCTTACCACACCTCACTTACTGTTTCAGTTTTCCATTGACATGGAGCAGCAAGCACTAAGCTGAATATTTCATATGTCAGCATTAAGTATTTAATGATGAGTTTCCCCACTAATATCAAACATGCATATGGAATGAAAAAAAGTTTTAGGTAGTAGTACAGTAATAAATATAGGGAAAGGGGGCTACGGGAAATGAAGTACCTCCCCTCAAACTTAGCTGCTGCATTGTGAAATGTGGAGGAAGATGGTGCTTGTTCAGTATGATGGGTCAGTCGGGTTGTGCACCAAGCCCAACAGAGCTGCTTCTGCTCTTTGAGTTCTAGAGCACCTGTAGTTTTTTTTTCCTTACTGAAACACAAATGCATCAGAGAAAAAAAATCTCTGAAAATCCAAGTTCAAAGTCAGACGTGGATTCAGTATTAGTGAGTAAATAATGATGCATCTGAGATGTGGGGAAGGAAAAATGAGTTCGACAAGGTAGTGTGATGCCATTTCAGGGTTATTGACGCGTAATCCACATGCTTCTATTGCACAACTCTAGTCCGAAGGGGAATTTCAAACCTTGCTATGAATGTAGGGGTAGTTGAGAGACACGTGGATAATAAATTCCAGCCAGTGCATAATTTAGTGTTGTATTGTCTTCCTCAGTTTTGGCATTGCTAGCTGTATGGAACTGAGACCATGTATAAATTAGTTTTCACAAAATATAACTGCTTTTCTGTTGTGTGACTTTCGAAACACTGTTTTGCCAAGCGCTGCCTGTAATGTAGTAGTGTTTGCTTGATAGCTTCTTTAAGTGTGTTGACACAGTCTCTGAGGATCTGAATTTGTGTGCTAGTCCCAAGCCTGTCATTGTGTGATAGGTTACTTGGCTTTGACTCTAGGCAGGTTTTGTGACTTGTAATTTCTTACTTGCTGAGTAAGAACGCTGCACACTCCTTGGCATCCTGCTTTTGAGATGCACTCCCTAGGTTCCTAGTCAGGCTGACTGAGAAGTTTCATTTTTGGTGTAACCTGCTTCTGGATTGTTCTGTAGTGAATAGGGTATTTTCTAATCGATAGCAGACAATAAACTGAAGACTTAAGTCTAGGTACAGAGGAACCCTACTAAAAGAAAAGATGGACATTTTATAGAGAAGTTAACTACTGTTTGCTCTGTTAAGCCTTTCTATGTCTTAAAGATAACATTTCTAGCACTACAAAGGCACGCCTCACCTTTGCTTGTTACAGCTTAACTGCAGCAGTTTGTCTTTTCTCTCAAGTCAGGCATGATTATTTGGAAATTCCTTGAGAAAGAAAGCTTGGTGCCTTAATGGATTTCTTGGTACTTACTCTCTTCAGCTTGGCAGGAGACCCTTTTGGGGTATGTGAGTGGCAGTAGTTACTGGCAGCTATTTCAACACTTTATTGCATTATCTTAAATTTAAATTATATATTTTAAAGTGTACCTTACGTTTTGGTAAATCAGGCTTCCATGTTTTTTGTGCTTCTGACTTCAAATGGACTGGTGTCCCTTTCAATCTAAGGGTAACAGTTTCTTAACCTTCTTTGTTGCTTGACAGCACCACTGACTGTCAGTGCTGCTACTTCTATGGTAATTCAAATTGTGAGTGTTGGTAGCACCCCGGCAGTAGGGTAGAGTTTCAAATGTGGTTCAGCTCTGCGTGGTGGACACTTGTCTAGCTGTTCCCTCTCCAGTGTTCAGGCTTGAGTGCAGTAGTCCACACTTAATACATTTAGTTTTCTTGTATTAAACTTCACTGGCTTCTGATTTGTTAACAAGGCAGGATTGAGTCTGTGTAATATGGAAACACCAGCATGTCTTTACTCAGGCGTGAGATCTGCTCTCTTTTTGACAGGACTAGGAGAGTGGTTTTACTCAGGCAGTTGGTTTATTATCTTTTCCCCAATATCCTCTCCTCTGGGGAGGCGTTGTCTTTAAATTGTCAACCCAGTGCACCTTTCTCCAACACATTATTTGGCCCTGTCAGCTACCTTGAAGGATGTGTGCTAGTTGTGTGATGTGATACAGCAGCACTGACCAGAGCAAGTGCAAAATGGACTTGGGTCATTGCTGCAAAGGGTCTCGCCATGGCAGTTCAGACCTCCCAGTGGTCTCGTGTAATCAGCTGCTGTAGTGCTATCCCAAGACTTCCTTCCCCTAGATGGGAAACCATAAAGAAGCTTCGTGTGACTAAACCTAATGCAGTTGTGCAATTCTTTGGCCAAATGGCAAGTGTGTAGTTGCTAAATAGCCTTTCTTTTATAATGCTTTTGTATTGTTGTAAACTTTTTTATAAAGACAGAGGTTATTCATCTGCAAACTTGAATCAAGAAACAAAATGTTTACTGCCTTAATGGAAAACAACAGTATCAAAAAAGTAATCGGAGATCGCATGAACTTGTGTCTGTTACTTGGCAAGGATGCATCTTCTAGGGCTGCATGAGGAACTCAATGTAATCAGGTGCTGCACCTGCACAAGTGCAGCTTATTCTCTTCTCCCCCCGAGTACCCTCATCCACCCTTGAAGTAAGCTCTGTTCCCCCTTTCTACCACTGTGTTTGTGTTCAAGTGTCCAACAGCAGTTGAAGTGAGTCCAGCCTTGTCTTTTCCTGCTATGCTTTCCAGATAGCTGGTGTTCCGTCTTCTGAGTCCGTTGGTGACAGATAAGTATAACTCATAATTTTGTGAAGACCATCTTGTCTCACACAAAGTGGTTCATACATTGAGTCTGTTAAGGGATTTTCTTCCTTTCAGTTGCTCACCAGAAATGTTAGGGTTAGTAAATAGTGGGATATTTCAAAAATGTATTTTATTTTTTAAGTTCTTTTTTTTTTTTTTTTCTGTACTATCGCAAGGTAGTATAGATCCTGGATCCTAAGCAAGTGATCTTAACTTGGTCTTCTGAGAAAGGACTTGAATGAGGTGTCCCTCTGGGAGTGGTGCTTACATTAGAAGACAAGTGATTAGAGGAGAGCATAACTCCTCAGGGGTTTTTCCATTCTCTATTCTGGCATAGATTTAGGAGTCTTAAAGTGGTCACTAAGGTCACCGCTTTGTTCACAAAATGGCACTGAGGTGACAGGATCCCTCCAAACTGTCAGAATGAGTAAATTACTGGGCACTTCTGTTCACATGTACAATAGAAAAGAAACCTTCTTTAGATAGGAACCAGCATTTCTTATCTCCTTGGATTAATGCCCCATAGATAGCAGTGTTTGTTGTGTATACCCTAAGAACATCAGGGCAAAGGTGCAGGGCAACACAGCAGTGCCGTAGCTTAGGTACGGAATGATTGTGTAGTGCTGGCATCAGTCAGCAAGCATCCCTTACCTGCAGAGTACTGCTGCACAGTAATTGGAGGGTAGGCTGTAGCACAGGAGAGTCTTTGTGTATGGCCAGGCTGTGGGTGTGATACTCTTGAACCTGTCGCGGCACTCGTGGGGAGCTGCAGCCATGGTTTTCCTCCTTAATGCCATAGTCGCTCAATGTAACTGCAAACAGTCCCATCCGCTAGACGTCACTGTATTGCTTAAACTACTGATGGTGTGGAATATGTGGCTTGCTGTCCTTTCTTCCAAGAGGGAAGAAGAAAAATGAAGAGGATTTTACTTATGTAGGAAACATGACTATAGTAACAAACCCCAAATTATTTAAAAGTAGCTTTTGTGTTTGAGATCCTTATTGTCAATGTCCCATGTTTCTAATTGGAGACAAAGTAAATCATTAACTATAGTAACAGAAGTCCTCTTTGCAAGCAGACAGTATAAACAATTGCCATTGGCATATGCTCAGTTTTTTAGAGCACAACAACCATTCATCTTTCTCCCTTAGTAGGTTTCCATTATATGGGAGAGTAACCCAAGGGTAGCTGGGCTTGGCTAACAGGATTTCAGTTATAACAAGGTGGAAACCTGAAAGTGTCTTTGTGCGGTCAAGGGAGGGGGAATCCTGTCAATCTAAGAGCCATGCTCAAAAGGGCTCAGATTTAGATTGTTCAAATGTGCTATATTGTTTTGTTAGCTTTGTAGTTTTCAGTTTAAAACAAACTTACATTTTTGAGGTAGATTTCTTTAAGATGAATTATTACATAACCAAGAAAAATCTGTTTTGTTTGACTTGTTTATTGCATCTCAGTGTGTTAATATACTCTGCTTGGTTTTTTGATGTAGGTATGTTAGATAAGGAAGGATGCTGGATTTAATTCAAGTAACTTATCTAGCTGTTGCTTCAACAGTTTTCCCTTCAGTCTCTTCTTGCATGAGACTGTAATTTCAGAAATGGGGTATAAAGGGGGAGATTATTTATACTTTCAATTGAAAATCATGATAGTGAGAATAAATATGTAAGCAGCCCTTTTTCAGAACCTATTGGAATACAAAGGAAGCATCTGAACTAAGTGAATTTTCTTCCTTCTAGTACATTTTTGATGATTCCTCTATAGATATCCATAACATAATGTTTCCAGCCAAGTGAATAATGAAGTTCACAAAACTTACTTCTTGCTATTGAAAAGTCCAGGAGCTGTTCAGCTGTGTGTAAATCTGAAGTACTGCACTTGCTCTGCCGCACATAGTTGTCAAACAAGGTGCTGCAGTTTATTAAGAAGAGCATTTAAAGTCTGAAGGGAGTTAAGAAGCTGGAGGCTGTATCAGTTTGTGTTAAACAGCAAAGAAAAACATAGTTATGAGAAGTACAAGCTGCATTATCAACTTGTAGATATGCCATGATAAAATTGAGCAATGCCTTATGTAACTTAATTAGAAATATTCCCAGGACAAATTGATTCAACATCAGTTTGCTTTTCTGTATTCTTGACATTTTAACTGTAGACTCTTACTGTTTGTAGGCTGGTGATGATTCATGCATTAATCACTAGTCAACTCTGAAACTGCCTTCACAAACTCAACCGTTGCTTTCCTGCCAAACCCAGTGAGCTCTTCCTCTGCCTTAAACTGGCTGGAGCGAAGAGTAGGCAGGACCTTCTGTCCTTAAGCGTCTTGATTTTTCTTCAGTGGTTTTTTGCTAATTTTTCTTTGCTCCTATGTCCCTTATGTTTACTCGGTTTCATCTGCATTCCTCCAAGACCACGGGAGCCGGTGGTGCTGCAGCACAGTGCTGTCTGATCGCCATCCTCGTGCGCGTCGCTTGCTCGCTGTGGAACACCCGTCTTGCCACTTCATCGAGGACAGCTCAGTGTCTTGTGCTGGATGCGTCTGTCTGTCACTGACACTGCAAATCCAGCAGCTGCTGAGTGTTTCGTAAGGAGGAGTGAGGCTTTATAGCGTTTGTTCCACACTAACGAAATCGGAATTCATATCATGCTGTGAACTTAACCTTGCAAAATCTAGTACTTATGCAGGTGGTATCTTTTACTGTTTGTTCACACCCCTTGTTCTCTGTTACTTACAGTTGCTGAGGGTGATTTGTCAGCTCTTCATTACCAGAATCTGTCTTCCATTTGGTGCTCTCTGGTACCTCTGCATTGTCTTTTGTTGTTCTCTGAATCATCTGTAATGGGCAGGTCTGTCACATTTTCCTTTAGGTCAGCAACATTTTTCTTAATTGTTTTTCAGTGTTTTCTTTCCCCTGCATTTCTTTTTAAAAATGTTTTTTTTTTTTCCTTTTGTTCTTTTACTGCCTATTATTCGTTTATTTTAAGCACTCAAATTGCCAAGATTTTTAATAGCTATCAAACAAGGGAGTCGGCATGCACACTGAAGGTTTTCATTCTAGCATGTTTTCCATTGGTACTCTTAGCTCAAGTAGTCATGGACTCATTCCCTGCCTCTGCGCCCTTTTCTATGCTGTGGTAGAAATCTTCAAGAAAGTGTAAGCAGTTCTCTTGTTGCTCTTGAGAAAACAAGTGCTTGGGTAAAACGCAAACAAGTTCCAGATGTAAGTTCAAATTGAAGGGGACTGTACAAACTGAAGCTTCCATGCGAAGGAGCATTGACTGTTGCTGGTACTGCTCTGAACTGCAATAAGTAGCAGTTTCTTTGTGAATATGTGTTCCTTAATGAACATTGAGCTGGACATAAAGGCAAAGGTAGGACAGTTTTGCTTTGAAATACCAGTTTTCTGCACTATCCACTTGTAAGCAATTTCTTTCTTCTGTCTATCACTGGTTTCAAGTCCCGACTCTTTAAACAACAGGGTAAAGTGTATGAATTACAACTTAAGTTTTGGCCTGCTTTTGTGCTGGGAAGGGTATATTGTTGCTAAAGGGAAGGCAACAAGGGAAACGGCTTGCTGAGTGCCAGAGAAATTTTCCAGTGTGTTCCTACAACTGAAGGGCCTTCTACCAAAGTCCATCTGACAAAAGTCCAATTTTTCCTAATTAATTGTCTTAATACAGTTGTACGCACCATAGTTTTGTAGTGAAAAGTTTTAAAATTGGGATTTTCTTTTTGAAAACTTCTGGAGAAGGGAAGCTAGCTAATAGATAATCCCTCATCTGGATCTTTTTGCTATATCAGCAGTTCAGTGGATTAGCATGTTTGACTCTTGAAAGCTTATTTGCTTGAGATAGCGGTGTATGTCTTGCAGTTGCTTTTTATCAGGTTTTCTGCAAGACTGAAGTTGTTGCAAATGCAAGCTGATAAAGTGCCAGCATGAAAACGTGCAGGCTTTTTGCAGCAAAGTTTGCTTCAGATGTGTGTGTGGTGACAAACAGAGAATTAGAAAAATAAAACACTCTACAGAACTTGGAACAAACACCTTAATATGATTTCAGATACAGGAGCACTATCGGTTAGCCCTTGCCGCAAATAATGTACGAGATAACCAGCTTTCTGGCTGTATTCAGCCTGCCACAACACATGCCCTAGGTGAAACTTCGTTGGCAGCAGCCACTGACCTAAGTCCATGTCACGGTCAGACAGGATGATCCTGCGTCCCTCTGGGCACGTGTTCTTATCCAGTGAAGTCACTACTGCTGGGGTGAGTTGTACCAGTGCTCTGAGCGCTGGGGCTGGAGGGGAGCGAGTCAGGGGAGAAGCTGTTCTTTTTGTCAGCAGCTCGCTCTGAGGTTAAACCAGTCAGGAAAACATAACCTCTCTCTGTGTCAAGGTCTTGGCGCCCGTCCTCCTCTTGAGTGCAGAGAGCCTGATGACATTAAAGAGAAGTTCTCCTGGCAAGGGTGGCACGCTCCATCATGCTATTTTTGGCAGTCCCTTCAAAACATCAGCAGTCAATCCAAGCTTTCTAAATGCTGCATTCAGTGCATGTACAGCTGGGTGTCCTGGTACAGCGGGAATGAAGACTGCTTGGTGTGCTGCGGGGGGAAGGCTGCACACTACAGGCACACGGGATCAAATATGTTAAGTCAGTTCTGGCTGAAGCTTGCAAAATAGTTGCTGTGTAGGATGAACAAAGAGTAGCTGCCTTGAATGGTGTGACTGGTGTTTGTTGTAAGTTTTTCTTACCCTCTGAGGACGCAGCATGTCAATAGTTTCTGTGGCTTTGTCTTTTTATAAATGGGGCGTTAAATTTGTCCTCAGTGCGTCAGTGATGCTGAAGCTAGTACAGAGACCGTTAATGCCCGAGTTTCCAAACTGAACTGCCATTTAGGATGTACTCCTAAAGTGTACGGTTGTATGTATTTGTCTCTTTGGTATCAAAAATAAAAACTTACGTGGTGCCATGTTAATCATTTGTCATTCTTAACAGGCTTTTTACAGGCTTCCTCTTCATTTGAGGTGAAAGATTCAAGCGGTAAGGTCTGCATAATTGCTGATCTGACAGTAGCCTTCTCAGTGGAATACAAAAGCAGTGGGCAGAAAGAGGTAAGGGGGGTATCTCACTGCTTGTCTCTAACTTGTGTTTATAAAATGTGTGGTATTTCTGCATGTGCGCAGTATTTAAACTTTGAACAAATCTTCAAGCATGAAAAACTGCTTCAGCAAAGATTTCCCCCCTCTCAGTCATGTTGCATCAACTTTTCTTCGTTACAGATGCTGCTTCTAATTAAACAGGGTTAAGGCTGCCTGAAACCACCACAAACAACAAGCGTGTGAAATTACTTTTGTGACCAAAATTCCACACCAGCCCTACTGGTACCTAAAGTGGCTTTCATTGGAACTGTAAAGGCAAAAATGCTACCAGTCGTCTTTTGGTGAACTTGGTCGTACTTTAAATGGACTAAATCTGAACTGAAATGGCCATTGGCCATTTAAACTTCCCTAAAAGCTGTGATCATCTCACTAAGCAAATCTCTAGCCTCCAGAGTATGCATCGACTAGTGAGGTGCATAAAAGTTGTTCCATATTAACAGCAAAAGGCTGTTAATGGAAAATTAAAGAGTTTTTATTCACAAATAATCTGCTTTTCAGTTTACTTTTTTGGTACCCTTACTACTGAACAGGAATTGTGGGTTATTTGTAATCTCATTGCAGTTAGATATTTTGAGGCACTCTTGTTGATTTTTTTTTTTTTTCCTAGCCATCAGTGTAATGTGAGATTAAAAAAAATCCTACTGCTTTGCCAGTGGTGCACTTGCTATGTGTGGTCTGAGCTGAGAGTTGTATTGCTTAGTCCATTTTTTAATTGGTGCTGATGGTCTGAAATCCTGCTGATACTGGTGTGGAAGTTTGCATTCAGAGGTGACTTGCTTTCATAACATGCTTTTGGCTGTTCCTTCTTGTAAGTAAGCAAGCTCAAAAGTTTCCAGTAAACATTGTATTGGTCTTCAGGTCCCACGTTAGTTCTCAATACATAATAAACTCAAAGTGTTATAGCCAAACTATGTAGGGGCTGTACCATTTGCTTTTGTTCTTGCTCAGTTGTATTACAAGAAGCAAAGCTTAAATTCTCCCATTTTCACATAGGCAGAGTTTGCCAGATTTGATTCACCTAGTACAGAAGTACCTGCAAATTCATAGTCCTCCTTGGGGCAGGGGAGGGTGTGTGTGTGTGTTTAAGAGATGATGTAAGTATGTACTGTTTTGTCCCCCAATTTGAGAGCAATATTCTTAAGAATCTGAGTGCCAGTAACATGCTACTTGCTAGATACAGGTATATAAGTAGACATCTTATAGCACATATGAATGTCAGCTGTATGTTTTATAACAGTTTCATAGGATATTTAAAAAACAGTAAGGAAAAGCTGTTCTGTCATCCCATTTACATGTGTTTTGTTTTCTACCCTACAGTTTGCATACTTTTTCCTTCCACAAAATGCTACAGTAGAGCCACAGAGCTCATGTGGTAATGGTAACAAATCTCATCCAATTCTGGTACTGGGTTTTGGAGCGGGACATTCATTAAGCCTGAATTTCTCAGAACATGCAGACAACTACCAAGTCGAAGAGCTAGTTTTCCACTACAATCTGTCAGATGCAACTTTATTCCATAATTCAACTGCAGGTAAAATGAAAACTTCCTGTTCTCATTGTGTAACCATTCTGGATATAATACTGATTTGCTTCTGTAAATACTGTTATATACTAATGCAATGTAATCTTTTTACAGGAGAAGTGAAGAAAGTATCACATAAAACTACTATTCAGGCACATATGGGCACAAAATACAGATGCATCAACGCCAAGCAAGTCAATATGAAGAATGTGAACATTACTTTTAGCAACGTTACTTTGGAAGCCTATCTCACAAATGGCACTGTCAGTACGAACAGTAGGTATCTTGTAGCAGAAAATGTACTTGGTGAGCTAGTGTTTCCAATAATAGATTATTTCTTTTTAAGTTCTGACCAATCATATTTAGGCAGGTACAAACTGGATCTGAAGCTCTGATAGCAGCATCTTGTGACATGAATGGACCTGCTTCAGGTTTTCTCTGTAGGGGTGTCAGCATCCATGAGCAGAAGATAGTGCACTGTGTTCCTGTGGGTTTTGTACAGGTATTGGGGAACATTCCTTCTCTTTATGAGTATATTTTGGTGTAAACACCTAACTGGGCATAGGGCCAGAATCCTAGTTTAAGAAGTATCTGATAACTTCCAAGTATTATGACTCTATCAAAGTAATCTGAACTAGTTACTGTGTGCTCTGGGGAAAATTAGTGATATAATGGCAGACAATAGAGTACTGGTTTGTAGGGAGCAGATATGTGCATCTTCCTGTAGGAGGCTTTATGTAAGCTGTAACAGTGATGTTCTTTCTTGGTCAGGCTCAATCACAAAGTGACTTATGTCCTAATTGCTTGTATTGAAAAGCATTTCAGAATTTCACTGCTCTAATGATCAGAAGACAAACTACTTCATGGTGTCCTTTGCTTTTGTGGCAACACTCTTCAAATGAAGACCCATGTAAACTGATCACCCATGCTATCTTAAGGAGCGATAAGTCTTTGCCTTGCTTTTGGGACAAGTAAGAAGTCTTCATCTTCTCTGGGAAATGTAGAACTTTTCTTATGCTGTCAATCCCATTTATGCACCTGTTAGGTTGAAATGAATCTTAAAAACAAAGGGTAGTTGGTGCTGGCATGGGACGGATTCACTAAACAGGTGCCTTCTACAGGAGTATCTCTACCTTGTCCCTTATTGCTGAAAAATACCTTGACTGATGCATGATAATACTGGCATTGACTTCTTTCACGGCTGCCTTGCATGACTGGTTCAGATTTCAGTGTGTCACGTGAGGCAGATGTGTGATGAGTCTTGATTAGCCTTTTCAATGAACTTGTTTCCAGCAAACGTGTGGACTGGCGTTTGTCATTTAAAAAAACCCAACTGATTACTATTACTCCAGTCTTCAGAACTATCTCATTTTTTAAATATGGTATCTTGATGCAGTTATACCAGATAAGTATGA
Source organism: Elanus axillaris (assembly GCA_026212715.1). Lineage (NCBI taxonomy): Eukaryota > Metazoa > Chordata > Aves > Accipitriformes > Accipitridae > Elanus > Elanus axillaris. Next base: position 2,531,164 of record JANZLQ010000060.1, read on the forward strand.
TAGGTGATCAGTTATCAGCAGGCTTGAACATAAGCCATGATGTTGGTAAAACCTGTTTTTTAACTTCTACAAATCTTCAATAAAATCTCCCTACTGTGTAGTACTTTTCCTTTTAAGACCACCTGGTATTTGTTCTTACATAGTCCTTTGGTTAAAAAAATTCAATATTGCGTTATTTCTGGCGGGTGTTCCTTATGCAACACAAGTTTGTCAGCATTTGCTTTATTTGCTATTCCTAAACTTCCTTCTCTTCTTTAGATTAATATAAATGTTTTCATTTGCCATGATCACTTCCCCAAAGTTGCTTTTTTCCATCCTGTGGTTTCACTGTCTTGATGAAACTATTGATCCTCAGAAAAAACGAGTGATTTCCTATGATTCTGGGATAGACACTGGTCTGAGTTCAAGCTCTGTTTTGTGGGGTTTGGGTTTTTTTTTTGTTTCTGCCTTCCTGTTATCCATACTGCCATGCGCAGTTTTTTCTTTAAATTATCATCATCCCAAAGTTTTTATTACTGTCTTGGGTCTGCACCCAGATATTTATTTTTTTTGATTTCTACTGCACAATGAACAGTCTCCTTGTTTTGGTTTGGTTTTTTTATTCAGATGGTTAAAGAATTCTCACTTTGTCCTTTTGTTAATCTTTTTGACCCTGAAATCACATTGTTCTTTCCAGATCATTTCCTTCTTTCCACTCTTGTAGGCTTGAGACTTCCCCTGTCCTTTTGGCAGGTAGTTACTGATAAAACTTTAGATCTGGAATTCTCCCTTAACTTTTTTTCCCCTGCAACTGTTTCATTAGAGGGTATTTCTGCTGATGATCTGGGCAAGGCTCACTGAAGGGCAGAAGAGTCAGCATTCAGTGCATCTGTGCGTCGCTAGCAATGGTAACTTCTGTCAGTGTACCTAGAAGTTAGTGACTGAGGTTACAGTAGTGATTATCTGCAGCTCCGAAGAAAAAGGAGGCTTTTGTTTTATCTGTGTTGGTAGTTTTGTCAGCTGCTTTCCTGTAACTGTCCGAAAAAGACATAAGAATTCATCTCATCCTCAAATCTGTCTTGAAGAGTTACTAGGTGCTATGCTGTAAATCAGTTCAGTAAAAATACTGTGTCAAGACTCCACCCAGGACAAACTTCCACTTGAAGTGATTTGGTTGTTTCCATCTCTGCCAGCTTGAGTAAGAGGCTGTATGTGTTGAGGTCTTGCAGATGGAGGGAAATTCTCCATTGAAGTACCAAGTAAAGGTGCTATTTGGTTTATCGGTTAGGAAGTGATCACATCAGGGGACCTGACCAGTATCAGTCTACAAAAGATAGGGTTACCCCTCCATTCATCCACCTTCCCTTTGCTCTTTGACTTCCAGAAATGGAGTAGAAATAGGAAAGTGTGCATGTAGGAGTCTGTGTGACTTCAGAAGCTGTGCTTAGAGTTCCTCTTTCTGAGCCATAATGGAAAGTTAAGTTGCTTTTTAAGTTCAGAGGCTATTTACTAGACACCTAGTACCTGCAAGATACGGATGGATCAAATTTTAGAAGTAGGCCCTCTGAGTCAGAATTGACTGCTGTTGCAGTTGCTGTTGTCCTTATAATGTTGGAAGCTGTTATCCCTGACATGGAGATGACCTTGGCTTGGAACATGGAAGCCTCTACTACAGTAATGTCCTTGCTATGACCTTTGGTTTTGGCTTAGATGTTCAAGGCAGGAATCTTCTTGGCTACCGGATCAAGTTAAGATCTTGCTGCCAGGTGTTTCTTAGTACTCTGGCAAATAAATTGGTGTCGGTGCTCTGTCTCCTTTTGCCTTGGAAGTTGCTGCTGAACTGGATGAAAAGAGAAGACAGTCTTATACATTTTCGCTCCACCTTGTACCCTGGTGGTGGGTGGCTACTAATGCAGGACTCTGACAGGAGGATGGACTTGAGAGTATATAGCAGACCATTTGCCACCAGAAGAAGTGTCTTAGAATCCCTTTGTTAAGGATAGAAGAGCCACAGCACTGCTACGAGGACTCGAAAGGTCCAGTAGTACTTTAATGTTACTGTGGGCATTGCCAAAATAATGACATAGGGTCCTCACAACCTGGTGGTGTAACTGAGGGAGGGAGGGAGGGGAAGGAGAGCAACACATTTCCTGGGAGACCACTTTTAACAGTGGGCAGGAGAATGGTTCCTCTGCTTCTAGCACACGAGCACCTGGAGTGTGTGAGGGGCAGTCACCACCATGTTGCTGGCTCTGTCAACATAGCAGTATCTTATTTATCCTGACTTGATGGCAAAGTGAAATGACAGACATGAATGAAAGCAGATGCAGTCACTGTGAACTTCTGTAAATAACAGCAGAGGTGTCATTTTCACATGCCAGGCTTTAAAAGGGTCTCAAACTTTGCAACAAGAGTTTAGGTAATGCTTTACAATTGTGTTTCTCAGCTTTTATTATCTTCTATTAGGAAAAGCTACTTGGAATTGTGTCCTCCTTTCCCTTGAGGATTAAAAAGGTAGCTTGTCCCACAGCTTCATTTTGTTTGGTAATGCCTGTTTTCCTTTCTCCCCAGAGACAGAATGTGCTGAAGATATGGTATCTACTACTGCTATAGTGCCTACAACTCCTAAACAGACCACTAGCCAGGTTCCAACATCTAGCCCAGCACCAACTGCATCGCCCCCAAATCCTGCAGTTGGTAAATACAATGTGACTGGTCCAAATGGAACCTGTGTACTTGCCTACATGGGGTTACAGCTTAATATCACCTATCTAAAAAAAGATGGAAAGGTACATTTTTTTCTTTTTTTCAAAGCCTTCAGATTCCTTCTTTGGGAAGACTTGGTAAATTGTTATAGGCTAACTTGTTTCTTTAAAAATCCTAGTTCTTTGTAGTGTCCATCCATGACTGTCCTCTTACTTGAATTGCTTAACTTGGACTAGACTAGTGATGATTCAAACAGTTCTCTTCTAGTGAAAGTGGTCATTAAAAGATTTTGCCATTCAGTAAGAGTACTAAACTTGTCTGTCAAATCCAGTAAGTGTATACAGTCATTCCACAGAAGCAGTAAAAATTATCAAGATATGGGTAGGGGGAGTCCTATTGTCAAAGATGTTGTCTAAACAAGATTTCTAAACTGTTAAATAAAATACAGGAATTTGGCTTAAGGCACCTGAATGAAAACAGTGAATGACTATTAGAAGGGAAAATTACTACTACTGTAAAACTGGACAGGCTTGTGACTTAGCTAACTTCCAGCCAGCACCAAAGAGGCTTGGGTTTGACTTCAGTGCTTAAGAGCTACTTAATGGCTGATTTTAACAGCAAAAATGCTACATGGTTTATTGAAGATCCAACCCTGGCACAGGTTCTTTCCCTCCATTGTTGATGTAAAGCTGAGCTTGCCAGCCCTGTGGACAAACCCGTTGCCCGCTAACCGGTCAGGCAAAGCTATACGGAGTAATCCTGCTGAAGGCCCTTGGTAGGAAACAATGACCAAGGGTCAGCAAACCTTTATGTTCAGTAAATCAGCTGGAACAGCTGATTTCTGCTGTAATGACCAGTGAGGAGGTGGCAAATAGTTTTTCCAAAGTCACATAAGGATCAGCTAACAGCTATTGAAAGGCTTCTATCTGATTGTTTGGCAAGTGCATTCAACCCACAGCCTTCTGCAGGTACAGGATGGTATAAAATTGTGTACCGTGGGCAAAGCTAAAGCATTTTGAACTGAAATGACTTGCAAGGTGATCATGCTTAAGGGCAGTTCCCTTGATTGTTTCTCTATTGTGTCAAAGCAGTTTTTTATAGCTTGTTGCCCCTGTGTAGTGGTAGTTACTGTTTTTCCTTATGCTGCTAGGACCAAAGTTTAGTGTGGAGAAAGCAGCAGGTTATTGGCAGCAGCCAGTCAGGGCTGCAGAAGGCTTCTAGGTGTGCAAAAGTGTCCTTGGTTCTCTGTGCCAGCCTGGTAACTCAGGTGTAGCTTACATCAGCCTGTAACTTGCACACGCATCTGCCCAGTTGCCTGTAACATGTGGGCAAATACAGCACCGTATGCATGTGAGTACAAGCAAGCTAGAAGTCGACTGAATGTATGGTGATGCGTTATGTCTCTTCAAATATCATAACTGATTCTCTTCTCTCATAGATGGGACTGGATTTGCTGAATCTCATACCACAGAATACTACTTCTTCTGGGAGATGTGACAATACATCTGCCTTCTTGAGTTTGACTTTTGAGAAAACAAGAGTTATCTTCCACTTTGTATTGGTAAGAATCTCTAGACAAAGCATGTAGAGTCTGCAGGACTTTTCCGGTGGGAAAATTAATTGGGGCAAGTACAAGAGAAAAAAGATGCAACTACAGGAAGGGGAGTAAATAATTCCTTCAGTTTTAATACTAGGATTTTAGAGGGTTTAATACTTGGTAACTGTTGTGAGGAAAGAATATGTACATGTATATATGCACACATACGTATGTATACACAGAAATCAGTTTTGTTTGGAATGGGAATTTCTTTTAAGACTATATTGCCTACTCTCTAAAGCTTTTTGCCCAAACTGGGAACAGCCTGTGACAAGTTGGCATCTCGTCTAATCGTGCAGGTCTGGAACTGGATTGAAGTCCTCATTAATATTCTGTGTACAGCCCCAGAGCCGTGTGTGCTTGTCTTATGGTCTCCTATGATGGCTGGGAATCCTGTTTCCTACAGCACACCCACTCCCCCAGTACTGTATTAGAGCTGTGTACCCTTGAGGACTGAATCCACTGTGTTTGTCAAGAGAGCTTCGTGCTACTTTTAATACTTGTGGGATTGATCAAATGTGATCACTTTGACCTGTTGCTATGAAATGACTCCCCACATCTCTGTGGGGTACCAAGATGCTTTAAAGCTGTATCTGTAGCACAGATGAGATCATTGCACTAGCCCGGCAAAGGCACGGATGGGACTGTGCCTGTAGTGTGGAAGTCAAGGCAGCAGTCTGAGGGGTGACAGTCCCCCTTTCTCTGCCCCCCTTCCTCCCCCAGAGTAATCCTTCTGAAAGTGCATACCTGCTGTAGCTTTTGTCTCCTAAAGTGCAACTAAGCTCGCCCTTTGGATGCTAATACAAATTGTGGACTATCCTTTGAAAACCTTTCTCAAAATGCACGCAGAATTGAACATGAATGTTAACAGCTTATGTTGTATACTGTTAGCTTAAATGACAACTACTGGTTTGTGTTTGTTTTTTTTTTTTTTTAAAGAATGCAAGTACTGAAAAATACTTCTTGCAAGGTGTGAATATAAGCACGACTCTGCCTTCTGAAGCAAAAGGTAGGGACTTCTAAGAAATCTACTTCCAGTGCCTATTTCTATAAATATTAAGGGTTGCCTGCATTAAATACCATGTTGGAAATGAATGTATTGAATTTAAGCCCTATGAGCTTACAGCTCCTGCTCTTCAGGATTCTGTAATAAGACTTTCTCTTACACAGCTCCAAAGTTTGAGGCATGGAACAACAGCATGAGTGAGCTGAGAGCTACAGTAGGGAACTCCTACAAGTGCAGTGCCGAGGAGAATCTCCAGGTCACGGACAAAGCCCTTGTCAATGTATTTAATGTTCAGATCCAGGTTTTCAAGATTGATGGAGACAAATTTGGGGCAGGTAAGAGGTTTATATTTTGGGGGGAACCTAAGATTTGTGAAGTATGTTTTGCTACAGACATAATATTCTGTAGTCAAACATCAGCTTGTGGGTGCTATGCTTAGTCTCTGCATGTCCTATACAGATGTTGTGGGGGCTGATACGCAGGTGTCTTGAGACTAGTGCAAGAAGTATGTAAAAAGCTTTGAAATAACTAGGACTTGTTCCTTGTGGTCCAGAGAAAAGTTAAGGAAGAATGTTAACTTTCCCCTTAACTGTATGGAGACAGTTGTATGAAAGGGGCAAAGTTCTGGGAAGTTTCTGAGTCTTGTAGCCTAACGGTGTCCTTTGTGACCGTGGTTAAAGCAAAATGGCTAGAGGAGGAGTCGCATGGATGTGTTTATGATGGCTAAGCTTGTGCATAACAGTAACAGCTCTTGAGAAGGAAACAATTATTATAAATCTCTCTTGTGCATACAACTAGTACTAGAAAGACTTAATCCTGAATGGTCATAGTTAGTGGACTTGGCTTCCTTTTGGTTGTTGGCAGTCTAAGCTAGAAGTTAACTTGAGCCAGTTTTATCTGTGTGCTGAGAGCGGAAGCTTGAAGTTCTGGATGTAGCAATCTGTTGGTGCAGTAGTGCCTAACATGGGTCTTTTTCTCTCTCTTCAGTGGAAGAATGTCAACTGGATGAAAATAACATGCTGATCCCTATAATAGTTGGTGCAGCCCTTGCTGGTCTTGTTCTAATTGTCTTGATTGCTTACTTGATTGGCAGAAAGAGGAGCCATGCTGGATATCAAACAATTTAATGACTTGCACTAAAATCCAGTGTAGATGAAAAGCAATTGCAAGAGGCTGGGAAAAAAACCCCACACATTTCCCCTGAGCTAAGATTGATATTGTAAGGGAACACCTTTTCTAGCAAATTGCTGCTTCTTTAAAGTCTGCTTTATTAAATGTGAAATCATCTTGCAGCATTTAACTATGCACAAAACTTCTGAAAATTCTGGTGTTTAATTTTGCTAACTAGTTTAAATATTTACCCACTTAGAAACAAGCTAAAAGTTTTTTAAGGGTGCTTTTTTGGAATTGGCATAAGGTCATGCCAGCTAAAGATTCCAGAGACGGATGTTGCTAATTCACACTGACTCAGTTTCAGAACTCTTAACAAAGGGAAAAGGTTCATTCTTTGTACTGCTGCCATTCAGTGATGATGATAATTATACTGATGATGCATTTAAAAAAATTCAGTAACAACTGACAAAATTGAAATTTAAAATCTAAACTCCACCTTGTCTCTTAGGTGTGTATTTTTTACTAAGCTTTAAACTCAATGCCTGGCATATGCAGGGTGTGAAAGATGCAATACTCAAACCTTACAGGAACTCTTTATGATTGGACAACTCCCCTGTTTGATATTTTTGATGCTATGCCAGCTTGTTAGGAGCTGGTACTTTTTTAAAATGGGTGTTATTTTTATTTACTTTTTTTTGTAAAGTGATTTCAGTTTATTCTGTTGGAAAGTCCAGAGAGATCCTGTTACTGCACATGTGTACAATATAGATCTCAATCTGCTGATTCTCTTGCTTTAAACTTGGCTGGGGGGGGTTGTACACTTTAAGGATCAGTTCTTATGTATGCATTGCCTGTAACAATGCTAATAAAGACACTTTTTTTCTGTATATCTTAGTGTTGCTTATCATTCTTAAAAACATTTGACTCTAAGTGCTAAAGTCTTGGTTTGGCTCTATCTGGGAAGCTTTAAACAATCCTTCATGTGGAGTTTTGTTAAACAAGTGTTTATTTTTTTTTTTTCTCTGTGGCACAAAGGTGAGGCTTAACTGTGTATGCATCTTCAGAACAGTCCTGTGTTTTGGACTTGGTGCCTGGAAGCAAATAAAGCTGCTGTGTATTAGTAACCTGAGAGCTGGAGATGTTAACTCTTCCATTAAATTAAATTGTCAGTATATTGGTCTGCCCTGCTGAGCATCGCTTTCTGAAAGTGCTGCTAAGATACTTGATACAAGGACTGTGTAAATGATGTTTTACATTTTAATTTGAAGTTGGGTTCTTACCACAGAATAGGAAATGCATGTCTGCTGAGGTCTATGTGTGTCATAATGTGCTGGAAATGAACCTTTGTGTTTAAAGCTTCCCTGACTCACTCCTCCACTACTGTTTTGGTGTTAACAGTACTTAGCTATACAGGGCAGGAACCAAGGCACACTGAAACACTGCCTGGAACACTGCTGTTCTGACAAGGAGTCATGCATGGCAGGAAGACTGGTATACTTTGGACCATCTGCCCTGCTACCTTGAAGGTACCTGGAAAATGGATTTTACCTGTAGTGGATAAACTACAAGTTTGTACTACAAGTATGGTAGTGCTACTGTCCTTATAATTCAGTACTCAAGGAAAAAGGTGTCTGTCTGGTACCATAAAAGCTAGGATAGCTGGTATTCATACTGTTGAGCAGCTGTCTTCACTTGTCTAGAAGAACACTGATTGCTTCCTCTGAAAATTGTGTTGTTTTTTTTTTTCTTCCCCTCTGCTGAGGAATGAAAGAAACTTAATCTGGTGGAAGGGGGCAGGGAAAAAGCCTTCCTTGACAAGGAATGAAGATAGCTTGGAGTGGAGTCTGAAAAGGAGTGCGGTGTTAAAAGGTGAGGCTTTCTGTGGTAGTTGTTCAACAGGGAGGAAAAAAAAGGAGAAATTGCTGGTCTCTTTTCAGTTGTCTTCCCTCCCTTCCCCAGCAGGAAGGAGAGGGAAAGGATTTGGCCACGAGAGGGCCCTGTAAGGACAAGGAAGCCCAGACAGGCACCCGGCCCCAGCAGGGCTGAAGTGGCTCCAGGGACAGGGCTGCTGTGTTGCTTGTTTCTGCCCGAGGCTTGGGTGTTCAGACTTGCATTGAGGTACAGCTTTGGAACTGCCCCATGTCTCAGCCTGTCAAGGAAGAAGTCTCTTCGTGGCTGTCTTCCTCCCAAACTCTGTATGGACATGGGTGGATGAGGCTACAACACCTGTAGTGCAGCCTCAGTACACCAGCACAAAGTAGAAGTACAGCATCTACCTTCAGCATCCCTTACAACAGTGTGAGAAATGCTACTTCCAGAGTTGAGTCTAATTACTTGTTACATACTGTGCTAGAGCTAGAAAACCCTGTATAAGCATATAAAATATTGAGTGGTTATAAAGGAATTCTTGCTGCTGCTTTGTTTCATGTTCCCTGCTGCCTTTACCTGAAGAGCTGTTGCATACTGCAGAGTAACTGCTCATGAAGATAAAGAAAGATCACCTTCCTCACTGCTGTCTTGCCCTGCACTTTGCCATATTTATTGAGTTCTTTAAGTGATGGCAGAGAGGAAAAAAGAGGGTGCTTGTATTCTAGCCCACCAATGGCAGTCAGGAAAGAGGTAAGATATTTTAGTCTCTTCATACCAATAAACAGATTCTGACAAATTAAATTAATTTATTTTGTACAAATGATAATGGTGGCACAGTTAATACAGTAGGAAGGATATGTAATTTTATACACCTGTTTTAACATTACAAAATGCCCTGAAAAGACAAGAATGGTGACTTTTTTAAAAAAAGAGTATCCTGACACTGATTACATTCTACTCTGAAAACACTTTAATCCTTTAAAAAACAACCAACCAACAAACAACAACAGAACCACCAGTTTGTTATCAAGTTTGACATACAGTACAAAGTGTTAACAACACTTACTTGAAAGGCAGGAAAAATTGGTCAAGTGTCAGCTAACTCATGGAAAGCTTAAAGTGTGCTTTAGGCAGTGCAAATAGAGGAATGTGTCAATTGCTGTAGTATCTGACCACTGGGTTAGGTCTGGTGAGTTATCCCTGAGAAAGCAACTTCTCTCTGCAAGTCTCTCGGAGTTTGTTGATTGTTGTCATGGACAAGCTTCCAGGGTCTGTGAATATTTTCTAGGGGTAAAAGGAGAAAATTCTCAGTTAAAATGCTGGCTTTTGGACAACACGCTGGAATTCTCTGAAGTGTGAAGTCCCTGCTTTGATATCCATAATGTGAAAATGCTTACTGCTGTTTGGCCTCCCTGTGACAGGGTAGCATCTTTATCTCAACTCTGCTGAAAAGACATGGTAAAGCTGCAGCTCATAACAAGTACTCTTAAGTTATACAAAAGCAACAATACAAAAGCTAGTTTGAATGTAAGTGTCCAGTTAAAGTTATTTTAGAAGGCATTTGTGTCAGTGGATAGCAGGCATATTTAAAACATTAAGCAGTCCTGGAACGCTACAAAAGCAACCAGTACGTTTCTCATGTGGTGCTAGCATAGGTTGTTCAGGCTCTGGAACACATACAGGCATAAACCATCACATTCCTGCTGCAAAAAATCCCTTGCTATACTACCTTCACTCTTCTTTACCAGGGCTTTCCAGGGTAGTAATGTATATGGATGTAAGAATTTGAGGCATTTCAAATGCTGTCACACGTTTTTTTGTTGGTTTTTTTTTTTTGCTTTGGCTTGTTGCTCAAGAACAATACATTTGTTTCCACTATTTCATCTGAAACTTCTGACTGAACAAAACTATAAAGCAAGCTGCACACTTATGCACTTCAATCTACAGTTCAGATGTGCAGGCCTCTCAGTTCTCTGTAGTTATAACTGGCATCTCTGGAGGCAAGATTATAAACGAGCCAGTTCTGAACAGCATTCTGGTATAGAAGCCTGCAGTGCATTGAACTAAACCCTAAGTTTTGTTCAGAGAGGGAGGCATAAAATACTCAACTGTCATCATCACCTCCACTGCTACTAGTATCTGTACTGCTGATAAACCCAAACAAACAAATCCAAAAGTATGTGTTTCAAAGTTACATAAGAACCTAACCTATATTGTTTATTTAATTGCCTTAAAAGCCTCCTCACTACAGTAACCAATGCAGTTAAAATAAACTGTTTTCTTCAGGGTAACTGCAAGAAAAAGATAGTTGATTTCTAGAACAGCTGCTGTAAAATGTAACACAATTAAAGGAGGGGTGGCAAAGGTCCTTCAAGGACAAGTGTTTGTATCAGCCTCTGAACTGGTATTCTCATGGCAGTTAACACTTAACAAAACTCTTATTGTAAAGCCTTTATGGAGTGGTAAAACCCCTCCAATGTCTGCCTTCTAGATTAAAGCTGTACCTGTGATTGATTTTTCTTTTGCTCCTTTAATTAAAAGGCTCACAAACACTGGGAAGTTAAGCTTATTTTTATTCTATATGAGCCAAAAACCAAACATAAAATGAATGAAATCCTACCATGACAGACATATGCACACAGCTCTGACATGTTCATGGAACTCTTTTGGGGGTAGAAGTCACCTACTGGGATGTAGTTTTGTGCACACTTAGCAAATGATAGTAGAGTTGGCCAAGTGATTTATGACAGATGTGCTCCTGTTGGTTTTTTGCAGCTAACATCTTTTACATTTCCATTTTCCGAGTTAAACTCCGAGTCTTATGTTCTATACAGATTTGGCATCCAATCTATTAATAATTTACAAGAGTAATAATTCATTTGCAGATTGTCATAAGACTTGAGCACTCAAGTTCATGGGTTTTTTTTTTGTCTGGAAATAAAAGGCTTTAGTGCTACCTTTTTTGTTCTAAACAGAATGCTTTATATTCTGGCACTATGAAGATTTATCAATGTAAATTTTAAAATTCACTTTGTGTCTACAGTACTCTATTACAATTCATCTGAAAAAAAGCACAGGAACACAATCCATAGTTCACTGAAGGAATGCACTAAAGTTATTTTCTTATCAGACTTCCTGCCTTAACTGGTAAAAAGGGCAAAAAGAATTTTCTTCCCTGTACAACAGGTAATGTGAATGGACTGCTATATATAGATTTAGATAATAAGAAACTCAAACCTTTCTAAGACTTTTTAAAAAGACTTATGTTAAAAACATTCTTCATCCTTTTGGCAATTCCCACAGATACATTTCCCTTAAGTGTATCCATCTTTTTGAGCAAAACATTTTAAAGTCAGTCTTGGTTTTAATTTGTAACAACAAAAAGCGGCAGAGAATTTACCTGCATGAAGCTGTGACACTCTGTTACAAACGTTCCTTTGGTGATCTGCTTAAATTTATCACAAATGTCAGGGAAATTCGTGGCTTCCAAAATAAAAGCTTGGTGTTGCTTAATTAACGTTAAGGCCACACGGAAGATGATCTTTGACCCTTCATAGAATAAACAATCCCATATTCGGAGCACAGTCTGCAGGAAAGGACAGAATTCAGATTACAGCTTCTTGATTTCCAGTAGGTAATTATTACTAAAGCAGTACAAATTAAATAACAATTATGAGTGTATATTAAGAGAATTTTGTTACCAATTACCTCTACTGGAAGAATATCAATGAACAAGCATATAAACCAGCGTGACACCACTAGGGTCCACATGACTCCATGTCTTTCCATCAGCTCTGCCACAGCTGGAACTTTCATTTTCACAAGTTCTCCAAGGACTTCCTGATCAGTTTTCAGGCCCAACATTGCAGGACTGTAATAATCTTGGAGAAAAGAAACCAAAATTCAGGAATCTGTGGATGTAATCTTTCCACAAAATTGAAGAGAACGCCGTGTGCAGCTGCATATATAAAGGCATGTTTGAACCTATGAATCCCAAGTTGAAATAGTTTAAGTCATGCAACAAAGATACCTGCATTGCGGTCATGCAGCACTTCTCTTTCAGCCAAGGCTGATCCGTTTACACAAACACTTCATTCATGCCTACCAAAGTATCTTCTTTCTCTCTGATGTTTTTTGGCAATTCATTCTTCCTTCCCAAGGCAGGATAATCTCAGTAGTTTTTAACTGCTAGCCTAAACTACAAAAGTCTTACTAATAGTTAAATGGTTAATATAACCACCACCTCCTTCCTGTGTTGGGGGGGGCTGCACGCCTCTCAGTCCACACAATACCCAGACAGGTAACACAAAAAAAAAAACCAAACCCAAACCAACACCTAGCCTTTAGATTGGGTCCAGTCACAAACGGGAAATTGAAACTTCTGAGCGTGTCAGCTGTGCAGGGGTGCTGGAAGCCAGATACCACCTCTCCTAGGGTATGAGCTAGCCACTGAGTTAAGTGTTTTTCCTTTTTCCTCTGAGCCAAGGAAGTCCTACTTTACATAGAATAATTCCAAAAGTAAGTGAATGACAAGTCCCTCAAGCAATGTCTCTTCCTACTTAATTTACCTGCAAGACAGGTTGAAATTAGACCTACACATCCTACACTGCTGGTCACTGCACTAAACTGTTAAATCCAAAATTAAGAACAATGGAGCACGCTAGGACTGTTACTCCACAGCCTGTTTGACAAGGTAAGCATTTTCATTACCAAGGTGCAGGCTGAATTACCAAGTATCTCAGTTCTATAAACAAGTAGTTCTGGGTATACTTAAGGGAAGAAAAAGATTATTTTAGTTTGTAAGAGTTCAGATGGCCCAGCAAGGGACAAGAATTACACAGATGTTTAAGGAATTCATATTTGGGGTTTATATGTTGACAGAAACATTTAAGCTGGACTCGATGGCTCCAGCCCTGGGAAGCAATCCTTGATGGTTCACTAGTGCTTTGCTGACAAGACCTGTGTTATTATTTACTGAAAGAAATAACTGTGGTAACACAACCTCTTTCCTTCACTGATTCTGGAAAGCTGCAATTCAGGTTTCTCTAACTTAGCTGGTTTCTGCCAAGGTTCCCAGACACACACAGCACAGGCCAATGGTTCACATGAAAGTGAAGGAATTGGAAAGAGCAAAGTCCATTTGTCTGAAATAATTTTAATAAAACCTCCCAGTGCCACAAATAAGTTTAAAGTGTCCAAATTATTCAGTACATTTCTAACCACTTCAGTTTCTCTAATGAAGTCACAAGAGCAGTTTAATATTCCGTTCTTTCCTGTGTCAATGGTTTTTTTGAACAGACTTCCCACCCTAGGAGCTATTTGCTCTATATTTGTCCTGTCCAAACCGCAGAACCACAGGAGTTTTTATGGTACTAAGGAGCATCACATTCAACCTTTAAGAATCTAGCTTTTTTTTCTGTGATCCTTATTTTCTTTGTTCCCACTGAAGAATGACAGGTAAAACAAAGAGTCACTGCCACTACATACACTCCTTTAACCATTTGCTTTTCAACTGCTGTAGGAAAAGCTGAGAGCTAAAGCACAAGTAATCCCATGAAAGTGTACTAAAACCAAATGGAGTCACACCATGACCTCAACGCCAACACAAAAATATGTATTTTGTGTTAGTCTTGTGCTCATTTTTGAACTGGAATGCAGGTAAAGTAACATTAACTGGCTGAGTAAGCCTTTTTTAAACTGCTACTTTAAGTGAAAAACAAATCACATTTCAAATAACAGAACAAGCCTTCTTCCCTTTCCTACCCTTCCTCCTCCTCTCATAGATCCGCAAGCCTTTTTCTCTTTTTTTTTTGTGCTCCTGAGACATGCAAGTAGTTAAAACTTCAATTTACCATTGGTGAGTGTCCTCAGGAGGAAGGACAGCAGCCTACATGCTCTCTGCTCTGCTGCAATCATCTGATATGCTGAAATCAACAGCAGCTGCTATTTTTAATTTGTACAGCAAAGTAAATGTCAGGATGTCGGTGAGAACGCAACCAGATACCCACCCAGCATTTTGAGAGCTGGCAAGTAAAAAGTTAACAGCCAGGCAACTTGGATAGTCACTCCTTGAATTACTGAAGCAGCAAGCGGCTGGGAAGCCTTGGCGTAAATTAAAATTTCGTTCAAGTTTGTTAGATTGTACTACTGGACAGAAAGGAAAAAGGAACTATTCATCTATCTGGGGCAGCCTCCTGCCGTTCCTCGTGGAGCAGGAGCGGCTCCCATGTGCCCTGGTACACAGCAGTGCAACATTCAGCCCAGCGCCACTGCAAAACAAGCAGGAGGAGTGATTAACGGTTTTATGCAAATGCCAATATCAGAGTAGCAGGCTTTTTCCAGGATACTACTAGCTGCCAGTTCACAACAGAAAGTAGTTACATGAAAAGAATCTGCATCCAAGACATTTTTATGTGTAACTATTATACATCAATTATAGTTACTGTGGGTATTAATTATAATTATTACATGTAATTAATATGTAATTAGTGTATATAATTTTACTATTTATATACTTTTAGTAATTATAATTTAATGTATATAATTTTTATATATATATATATATACACACTTTTATACAGAAATGTGTGTATGTAAAATTAGCTCCTCAAATTAGGAAAGCCACATTTCCAATCCTCCAGAAACATTCCTGCAAGGCCCCGTATTTGTGCAAAACTTACCCACAGATCATTTACAAGGAACAGAACAGCATTGCGGTAGCCCAGGGGATAGCAGAGACCTAACCATAGGGCTCCAACATGGATCTTCCGAGGGCAGCATTCCCCCCCCCACACCCCCCCCAGAGGGCAGCCAGGCCTTCAGGCACAGCCAGCAGCACCCACACCTGCACTCTGCCCAAGGGACCCACACCAAGCCATCAGGGTCATGCAGGGATAACCAAAACTACACCAGCGAGTTGGAAGAGGATCCAGCGTCACGCTCAAGCCACCTTTCATGGTCCATGTCTGATCTCACTAGCAAAAATGATTTTTTTAACTTTGTTTGGTGCCTAAGAGCTCGGTAACATTTAACCTACGTGGCTCTTCTGTTCTTACTTGCTAGGGATGCCCAGTCCCCAAGTCTTCTCGAAATGTCCCCTCAGCAAAAGTCCTGCAGCTGTCCTATGCTGCAGACATTTCACTGTGTGCCCGGTTTTTCTAATCTTTTATAATTGGCTGCTCTGCCCAGAATCTCTCCCTAAAGTCAAGATATCCTTCTTTATAAACAAGTCTACACAAGCCTAATCGTCCCCCATACAACAAAGCTGTTTTTCACAAGATACTGTGCAGTAAACTATTTTTACTCACTTCCCATTAAAATACATTAGCTTTATATTCCTTCCATATCTTACAAATTATTTGAAATTTCTATATTTGCATGATCCACATTTAATTAGCGTATTAATTATTTCTCCCTCTCAATAGTCTGGTAAAATACTAAGCAGCTGATGACCCAGAACAGACCTGAGTCAGTAACTGCTCCCAATCTGTCACTTACTAATTTAAAAAAAAAAATTTTAAAAAGTAGTCTAATTATCTTGTGCATCTATTGATCTAGGTGGGTTTATATAGGAATGCCCTCTGACAATATATCATCCCCCTGAAAAAACACATAGCCAGCTTGCTCCCTTTTATTCCTCAAATTGTCAAACAGAAGTGATAATGTTAACTTCTAGGTGATTGCACACTGCATTACTTTTCATCGCATCTTTTTCTGGAAGGCAACATATGAAATATTATAAATTATTGTTATAATACTCTATTATCAAATTATTATTATTAAATTCCAGAAAAAAATGTTGTCTAGATGAAAGTTAAGTTTCCCAATATGAAATCACATTTCCTAGCTCTTTTGTAAACTGGTCCTAGGCTTTCCTTGCTTTCCTTTGTCTGTTGCTTATCCACATGCCCCTGCTTTGCCTAGTCTGTCCGTCCTGGTGCCTGCCTATGGATTTTGGATGCCTTGCCAAGCGTAGGAGTGCCCAAGAGTGTAGCAGAGGGCCATGCTGGCAGCACCCTGCATAGAATTTGCCCCACCGACTACCCCTTCCTCACCAAAGTCCTGACCCTGAACATCCGCACAGCGCAAACGGCTCTGCCGGGATCATCAGCTTCTCTTCCTCTTGGAGTCGAGCAGCAAAAAGGAAAAGCCAGCTTCACCAGCTGCCCCAGTATTTTATTGCTACTGTACAACACAGGTGACTAGATGAAGGGACTTTTTTCCTTGTTTAAAGGGCTTTTTGGTACTAACACTGCAGTGACCATAGCATCCTGTCACTGAGCTTGAAACCTGTTCTAGCTAAGCATCTGGCAAAGAGATTCCTTAAACTACATTTCACTGTCTTTCATGATAATTAGCATCTCTCTGAATCCTACCAGCACATCCAGGACTAAGACATAACTGTCTGCTTGTGCTCCAGAGCAGTAATGAGATTTGCAGGAAATAAGGATAAAGCTTGTAGGGACTGTATGACCTTGTTCTCCACTACAAATAGATTAAGAGGTTCCAAAAATAAAAGTTTAAGAAGCAGTACTCTTACAGCCTTAAATTACCTCTTCAAGTCAGAGCTGCAGAAGTTAAAAAAGAATCCTTTAAGTCTGTTGTGCATATGTCAGGTTAAATATAAATACTCCTACTGGAACTAACACGATATGAATTCTTAGTGTTACAGAAATACACAAGACCTCAGCTCTGCTGCTTATCTTCCAGCATTTCTAAGTATTATTTCAAGAGCCTATATAAGCCAGCTGGGGACAAACTGAGTTGTCTTGGTGATCCAATTTATTTAACCAAACTGAAAAATTAAAAATTAGCTGGTTTAACCTTTGCCAGTCATAAGCAATGTAAAGTATTTTATTCACAAGAGTATGTTTATAGTGACCATGAGAGCCGTGGCGGGGGGAATTAATGTTGTCTATCCTCCCCCAAACAAGCAAAAAATGGTTAGTTTTATACGAACATGCAACATTCAAAAATGTCTCCTTGATGTAGATGCGTGATACCATTTGCTACCTGACTTCACTGGAATCCAGGAGACAACAGAGCAGACCTCAGTGCTGGCAGGCAAAAGCAGAGGTTGCCATGAACAGAATTGGCCAACTTCGTGAAAAGCACTCAATTCTACATGTCGAGTCAAAACAGAAACAGATTCCACCACGTGCCTTTGTGGGAAAAAGTCCTTTCCCGTAATCCTTCACTATAAAACTTAGCTGTTTGCATGTTACTGAATACAGGGGTTATTTAAATCATCTTGGCAGTGCAAAGCTTTCCTTTCCAAAAAGATCTGCTATCGTAGCTGAGTTTATGAACTTCATGCAACACACATGGAATGAGTTTCATCGCTTTGGTTACACCAGAGTTCAAACTAGATTATGATAGCAGTCCCTTCTCACCTTCAGAGCATCCAAATACTGTTTACGCTTTTCCTACATAATTTGACTCACTTATTCTCCCTATTGGTGACTCTCAGCCTGCTTTGTCCAAGAAAGCAGGGCAATGTTCTGCTATCTTTTTTCTTCCATGGGATAGTCCAAAAAGATGCAATAGGCCTTCTAAGAATCTACATCATGGGCCTGGCATGAGAAGCTGGACAACCTATGTTTGGGAGGAAATCAAATTCACAACAGGAAAAGGAGGAAAACCAAGCGTACTGCCAATTCTTTTTGCAATATCAGGCCAAAGTGACCTCCTGCAGATGTCCTGGCCAAAGTGATATCCTGCAGATATGTGGTTAAATGGCAAGCTGAACTCTTAACTGTGTTATTTTTAAAACAAATTCCTAATCATCCAGGGAACTGGGGAAAAAAAAAAAAATCCAACTAACAAATCCAAAACAGGCTCAAGCCATATTTCTTCTTCCTTCATCGAACCAAAATGAACCAGAACTTCTGTCCTGAGGTACTGAACTCACACCAGAACCAGCAGTAGCCGTATGATTCAGAATTGAACATTAGCTTTAAAAAAAAACGTAAGCAAGCGCAACTCATTTTGGATGGCAGAACTACCTTAAAAAATAAATAAATACAAAAATAAAAAGGAGAATGCAAGCATTTTATGGATGATTATTGGTTGCAATACTGAGATTACACAAAAATTAGAATAGCATTTTGAGAAATTGTTTACTATTAACACCTTTTCAGCAAGCGCAAAAAGGCAATGTTTGATCATTTCTACATAATCCTGTCTGCCTGTATTCATCTCTGGCTTCTGATCCCAAACTGGGGAGAAGTGGACCCTGTGGAGCAGAAGGCGCTCTTTGGTTTCCTATTTGCATTTCACACAGCACAGTGGATTCTGAGCAGATGTGGGAGCTACCATTTGGAAACTGAAGAATGATGCTTGTTAGTTACAAATAAAATGGAAAGAAAGGCAAAGATGATACCCTTCCAGACATTACAGAAGGCAGAGATGAAATACAATGAAGCAAAGACTCCATGTGTAACCTCTCAGAGAAACAAACTGAAGTTAGCAGCATGTTAGAAAGCACAAATGCAACTTTCAGGCATTCTAGTTATGGAGAGTAAGACTGGCTAGATTTTTTTTCTTTTTTTTTTTTAAATACTAACTCTGTTACATGCTGCTCAGTAGAGACATTTGCATTATTAAAAACTAGTCTAGATAAAAGTTACAGCTACCAAAGCACTCTTGTACAGATTAGATACAACTCTCAGCAAAATGCTGTTGGCCAATTCTCCTTTCTTCCCTCTTCCCCCTCTTCGTATCCACTATCATTGGAATTACACCTTTTGTGGATAGTGATTTTTTTCATGGTATCAGTGAGCTGATAGACACCAACAGACACAGGTTATTCATCATTTGGCTGTTTCCAAACAGCCTGCCCTGACTCTAGTCATTTACAGTCCATGAACTGTGCCAGTCTGAAGAGTTACGTGCTTACCAGGTTGACATAGTCCCAGGAGCCAAGGGTTTTAATTCACAAAACACTTGACAGACTTTTAACACCAATTTCCTCCAAATGGAAGGGAAATTCATGAACAAGCATTGAAGATTACCACAACTGCTTATCATACCTATAGAGGAAGCAAACTTTTTCTTTTTAAAAAATGAGTTTACAATTGTACAGTGAGTCTTAATGACTGATGACTTCAGCTGAATAAGGATTCCTGGATCTGTGGCATTTTTAATTCCTCTGTGTGATTAGGAAGAATAGCCATTTTATCAGTTCACCACACTGACAAGATTATTCTTAACACCTCAGCACAAAACATAGCATGTATATAGTCTCACACTTAAGAAGCCCAGTGTTAGATTTTCTTCTACAAGGACACTACTCTCACCATGGTAACTACCAAACACATTACTTAAAAGACTGGGACAGAAGCAGGGGGCTTAAAATAGAGAGCTGGACAGACACATGTGGTTCTAGCCTGATACTTGGAGAAGAAAACCAATCCAACCCTTCAGTCTGAAAAAAAGGGGAATGAAAGCCACAATCCTCTTACTTCAAGCTCAAGGAAGGTAACAAGAATTAATTTTAATCTTGAAGCAACAGGTTTTAAAACTATAAGAGGAACAAATGAGACTTCTCCACTAACCATAAACTGAAAGCTTAGTAACGCATTCAAGTCTGCTGGACATAAACCACATAAATCAACCAACATTGTATTTCCCAAGCATCTCTCTGAAACTAAACACAGTCACTTCTTGTACATTTAGGTAGACGAAAGTTACCACTGTGCACTGCACATGATTTTCTTCATATAATTTCCTTTATTCCCAAAGCACATCTTCCACAAACATATTCTTTATGTAGCCACCTACACTGCATATGCATTGTACTGTATTTTGAAACAATATCAAAGCTGCTGTCAGTGCTTCTTCATACTATGCCATATTAAAAAAACAAATCTTGACAATAGAGTTGGGCAATTTAAAATAAACAATTTTGCAGTATTTTAAGTTGCAAATATGATAAATCCAGAGTAAACACATCTTAGCTCAGGAAAAGCCAAAGTAATCCTTGGATATATTCACTGCTGAGGGAGAGTATGTCATCTCTGTATATAACATTAGCAAAACTGAGATTAGAAAACTGCATCCAGCTCTGATATTCACATTTAAGGCAGGAAGTTGAAGAACTGGAAAGGACGTGAAAGAAAGGGTTATAAATATCACTTACAAAAATTAAGCTCTCTAAGGAACATGTCTGTAAAATTTATGCAAGGAAAATGGAAAGCAAACTTGACAACTTCATAGAGAAAACACTCTAGGCGTTACGGGCTTTTCAATATAGTAAGAGAAAGGCTTAAAAAGAAGCAATAGCTACAAGTTAGGACAAAGCAAATTCCAATAAAAAGTGTTGCAAACATTTTTAATACGAATGATTTATAGTTTGAATACACTACTAGGAGTGGTGGTAGGGTCTTTGTTTCAGACCAAGTTTGGGACCTTTCACAAAGACGAGCTCTAGCCAAATGAGTCTGCTGCAGAAGGAATGGGAGGAAATACTACTGTTTCCTCAGCTGGCTTCTTGTACAGCAAATCCAGTTACATTTCCAGTTTTATGACTCTTGGTACTAAACACATGGATTACTTCAAGCATATGAATACAACTTATGGGATTTACAAATTAAAATACAAAACTGTATATTAGAATCTACGTTGAGTGCCTGTAATGGCATTACACATTTGTCAGCAAGTACGTTACGCTTCTTGCTTTCATAGCGACATATTCAGGAAGACTGCGTTATTAAGATTGCAATTGAATGTGCAGAGCTCTGGCTGACCATTAGAAGGACAAAAAAAAAAAAGCTATGAGGAATGAAATAAGCTACTGAATTTGGCTTTGCACCTCTGCTGCTTTAATTATGCAGTTAAAACAACACAATCCCTTTAACATGGAGACAGCTCTGTCAAAACTATAGTTTCAAAACCACATCAGTGCTTTCACAACTACAGCCATTAGCTAAAACTAACAAACATACATCCCTCCAACATGGCTATTGTGATAACATCTGAAGCACAAAGTAAGCCTTGTGCTGCATGCTAAGGCTGGGCCACTAATTGGTTTTTACACATTAAAAAAAAACGGGGGGGGGGGGGAGGGGGACC
>JANZLQ010000060.1:2553340-2578321 GCA_026212715.1 Elanus axillaris
GGGGGGCACATACAATACATATAAGAAATAAATTATTCCAAAATTCTAAATGTATGTATCATTTTAAGGAAGAAATAGATCAGTTACTTCCTGCTTGCTCAAGTCTCCCAAATCCCCTAGCAGTTCAGATTTGTAAGTAATAAGCGTTTCAGGCTTATCATGGTTTCTAAATACAGGCACATAATGACTCCTACATTCCACCTTCAGCTTAACAGGACACTGCATGCTTAATTCCTAGGTAAATGCAACTGACCTCTAATGTTCGAAGATTAATGCTTTCATCATGGCTGCTGGTTAACAGTAAACCATGTTGGAGTCCCATATTTCAAAACTCCTAATTACTCAGCCTACCAGCCAAGCGTTCCTCTCTCCTAGTAGCAGACGTGATGCTGTACTTCAGAGGTGTGCGCTGCTATGGCTTCACATGCGATCGCAGAGGAACTTCCTAAGGATGAGCGAAAACTCTGCCAGCTCATGGCCCTGTAGCTGAGTGCTACCAGACAAGGAAGATAAGCAAACAGCCTAGGACTGATCAATCTGTTGAAATTTTCTGGGTTGATGGTGCTATAAAAAAAAGCCTGGTTATCAAAAACTACTTTGCAAACATGAGGTCATGCATGTTATGCGTAGCCTTGCAAGGAGCTTTCTGCACCAAAGGCACATGCCTGTGACGCTGAAGTCTTCTCTGTGAAAGGACACACTTTTCATCACAACAGTCTGCTTCACAGGCTGCAAATTCAGCTCAACATTACTACTATTCAGGTCTACTGGTGTCTGTCTTTTACCTGCGCAGCTGAATAAAATGCTTCACATGAAAAAATGTTCCACTCCCCTTTGGAGAAGCAGGTCTTAAAGGACGCAGATGCCTAGCCAGTTCTGCATTCAGAGGTTCCCTGGCAATACCCAGTCAGGGTTTTAAAATAAATTCAGCCACAAGAATGAAATAAAGACATGCTCAACTGCAATTAAAAGCAAACAGTCTAAATAGGAATATTGTAAAGGTAGTACAGGATTCTGCATTTCTCAAGTGGCCCTCTCCTTCAAACCTGGAAGTCTGTCTGATGGGACTTTAAAGAGTGTTAACTCAAAAGAGAAGGATATATAAGAGTTTGATGCATAACTATGTTATTATTCAGTTCAAATATTCACGTCTCTTACTATGCCTAATCTCTTATGCAACAGTACCTCCAAGTCTATGGCTGATACAACTGAGAACCACAGAGCGCTCAAAACAGAAATGTGTTAGATATCTACAATCTCAACATGCAGACATTTGCCTTAACCAGCAGCCGCTAAGCTACCCACCAAAGTGGTATCTTGCATGGCACCTTGTGTCCCTGTAGATAATGCCAGTTAGTTCAGTGCAGTCTACTACTTTTGTGACTACTTCATCATTCAAACTCTGCTCTTATTTTTAATTATTGATAAACAACCAGGCAGTACATGTGGGTAAAAAAAAAATTTAAAACCCAAAAGGCTAAGAAGTACCAGGCTGAAGGAAGGTTGTTTAGACTGATCCTTGAAGAATGCTTGTAGGCTAACGTGAGACTTTTACTAACAATGTTGGAGAAAAAGAAAAAGCTGGTATTTGTTAACAAACCCAAACTGAGAGATACTGTCCCATGTCAAAACACAAGGCACAACAGAGTAACATAGTGAGAAGACTGAAGTAAGAGAGACATTATGATATTCAAAATAACAAGGACAAGAATGTGCAAATAAAGTTCAGCAAGAAAGGTGTTATGGATTCCTGTAAGCTGTGGGGAAAAAAAATCAGTTGACAATGAAAGTGGAGCAATAGCACATGCATTATTACTGAGATCACAAATCAAAACCAGACTGCCACAAGGGAGAAAAGGCAAGGGAGATCCTATAGTTTTTCTCTCTCAAATAAAATACTTTCAGCTGTGAAAAGAGAAATAATGCCACTGCACAAGGCACTAGCAAATTTCTCACTGGAATAAAAGGGTGTCATTTTGATCAAGTTAAAAGAAGAAAAAAAAAAAGAAAAAGTCAATTCAAAGTGGAACAAGCACACAAAATAATTATTAGGCTAAAATGGGAACAGGGAAGAGTTTGACTGAAGCAGCTTAGTAATACAAAAGAACTGTAAAATGAATTGACTGTATCCTACAAATACACAAAAGGTAAGCACAAGAGACAGGGACTTTTTTTACCCCCAAAAGTCAGCATTGGCACAAGAATAAAAGGATATAAAATTGGCCATGAACAGGCTAGTGCAGAAATCGTATGACCTCTCTTAACCATTGAAAGAGTACTCTACAACTAGTTTCCAGTAAGAGTGAATAACTCCAGTATAATAGTCCAGTAGACTAATTAGAGTATAGCTTGATAAACACTGCTGCTTTCAGGCTGAGAACCACTGAAGGGGGTGGGGGGCAGGAGTGTTCTGCTATATGTTAGCATAACTGTCACGCTGAAGTGGTCCAAATTGCCAAGTTTTTATTCTCTTAAACTCACCGTTTAATCACAAATATGTAAAACATGACAAATATGCTCCTTAAATTACATACCGAAGTACCACAGTTAAAAGTTCGCACCTACCTGATGCTTTCTAAAGCAACCTCCCCAGTATTTCCTCAACATAACAAAAAAATTTCTCAGCAAGAACTAGTGATGAACAGAACAGAAACACTAAGGCTATGCTGAATACAAATTGCTAGACACATCCACTCTGAACTCAACTTGAATCCATACTGTTTCTTGTGGGCAACACTGTCTGCTCCAGCCATCTGATTTGAATGAACCTGGGAATGAAAGATCTTGGTAACACTCAAAACTTCAGATGAACAACTAATTCTCTTCCCCCTTGCTATATTTAAATGAGATATGCTCCCAATCCCTCCAAATCCCTGGTGAAGCAGCTGACAGACACAACAGGCAGTAGACTACTGGCTTGCCTTCAGCAGAAGCAGGATCTTTCTGGCCTCACCCAGCTGTACCCAGCAGTGCTACATTCAGTCAGATGAATGGCACGCACACAACCCAACATACCAACAAACCAAATTGTAATTTTTGCTGGCTCGCTCTTCCAGCTGTGCTAACTCCATTTGAGTGTAACAGACCAATTCAGCCAGAAAACCTCAACTGATGGGGTCCCATTCCCAAGCTGTCCCCCTCCGGTCAGTGGGTAGAGCAGTCATATCTTCATCATATCCTATGGTACATACCTCAATGCAGACCTAAAAAACGGTACAAGTGGGGAGGTGAGCCACCACCTAGGGAGCCTTTCTCTGTCACTTCCCCAGAAAGCTGCCACTAATGCTCCCATCTGTCACATTCTACGTTTTTCAATCAATGACATTGATCTGTGGCTCGCTTAGTTTATCTGCTGACCAAAAAAAATGCCGTCAGCATCAAGGTACTGGAGCAGCTGTTTAATGTAATTAAATGCCTGTGGGCCAGGGGAAGGAAGCATTCATAAGGACACAGCAGAGGGCAGAGAAGGGATTTCTAAATTGTCCTGATTTTAACTGGCAGCGACAGGACACACTCAAAAATGAGGACATGACCTGGAGGCATATCTGTTGCAATGAAGGGGGGGGGGGGGAAACATGTAGATTATAATGCAAACAGATCAACTAAAGAGCACCAGCAATGAAACTAAAGGAAATATGTTGCTAATCAAACCGTTAACATCCAACAAAAAAACCCTGCCACTTTTCCCTCTGCAGATCTGAGGTATTTACAATGTTTCTCTGCTTCTCCAACAAAAAATAATAGGGCTTTAAACTGAAATGCACTGCGCCCCTTGCACTGTTAACAGAAGGGCATTATTTACTTACCCGAGTAAGTTTCTTTATGGATATAGTCTGCCTGCCTGTCTGATTCTCTCACATATACAAACGAAAAATTTCACTGACATTATGCCAATTATTGTATCTGTCATGCTTTGAACTGTATAAATGTACAATTCAAGCATGATATAGGAGGGTAGTGGGAATAAAGGGGGGGAGGATTTAAAAGAAAATTGGGGGGGGGGAAGAGCATCAGCAACAAGTTTTCTGACAACAAAGCATTTTATTACTCAATAAAAATATTTTTACTACATAGAAGATTCATACTACCTAACTTGGACTCCTGTTGAGGCATTCAAGCTGGAAGGGACACCTCAAGCTCTCTTAAAACTGACTTTGGAGGGGAAAGGGGCACACTCAGATCAGCAATTCTGATCAGATATCCCCTTCCCCACTATCAAAGAAACATAAGCATGCATGTCTCTAACTTCAGCACCTTAGATGGATGTCTGTATTGCATGTGCTGAACCCAGGCCAAAGTCCGTAACAAGGCTCTTGTTACAGGGTAGTAAAAATATATCTATAAATATAAATTAAGTAAACGTACATCTCCTTTACACACAGTAATTGCCTTTCACATGATGAGTTTCTTCTCATCACCGATGCTACTGGCATAAGATAAATTCAACAACTAAGAGGGAAGTCTAAGAGCAACTTTTGTCATTTAGGTATCAGCAAAGTGTAGAAGTATATACAAGAAGAACTAAAGGTTTTATGACAAACTAACATAAGCTCCCTACCAAAAACAATGAATAAAAAAAATCTGAATCTACTCCCTTGCCCCAAATAAAAACCTATAAGGCTATAAAAAAAGTTAACAGCAAAAGTTGCCACACATCACTTTGCAATGAAACTTGCCTTTTACTGAGGGCCTTATTCCTCATGCAGTGATGTCATTGGAAAGACATCCACTGATATCAGCCAGCAGCAGGTCACGTGGCAGACCGCAGCCCTTGAGTCTCCTACCTGTTTGCACAGCTTACAGCTCTCAAGGCTGAACAAAAGCAACAGACACAGCTGATTTCTTTAGACTTTTTTTATAGCTTGAAAGTAAACTTCAAGGCTGCAAACCCTCAAATATTTGCAGATTGATTCAACAAGCAATAGCACTTCTTGCCTGTGTCTACTCTTTCAATCTGCAAACAAAGGCCAACCACTCCACTCATATGTGAGGAAAACCTGTGTTCCTATAGGGTGTATTCACTGTAAAAGAGAATTTCTTACAGCTGTTCAAAAGCAGTAAAAGACTCACTCAGCTCTTTTTCCTTCTTTCTCAAAGTCTTTCCCTTCTGCTTGGTAAGGAACCAAAAATTACATACTTTTGTTTAATCTTAAACAAGAACAGAAAGAAGCAGAAATTAAAGTATCAACTTTGATGCCCTTGACCACCGCTTAGTTGACGCTAAGTAATACTGAATTCAGCCTCTAACCATTTGGGATAAAGATCTGTTCAAAACTAAAACTGGGCCAACAGGGCATTTCAAAGCCTCTCTAAAGAAAAATTAGCCTTCCATTTTGAGTATGGCTTTACATTAAGGGTGTAGCTGTAGTCAGTCCTGTGCAATGCTAATGGGAATTCACAATGAAATCATTCTTTCTCTATAATTAAATCCCAAGAAAGAACATTCCTACATGTATTTCATAGGAGTGTAAAACATAGCTATGCCTGATGTCTGCTTCTAGTTTTAAACTACTTCACACACGTGGTGAGCTTTAGCTTATACATAGGTCAAAACTCAAGTGTGTGAACACCTGCAAATCCAGAGATCCAGGCAACAGAGCCTAGACAGCTACTGCACTGACCAAATGTAGATACTGTCTATAGCTTAGGGTGTGCTGAATTCCCCTCTGGACTCCATTGACCAGCCTGCCTAGATCACCATTGATCGTAACAGAGCTTTGACAAGAACTTCACATACAGACACAGACAGGGATTTTGACATTTGTTTGCTTTGTTGCAAAATCACGATGTGCAAAGTGCCCAAGATACCCCTGCTCAGAAGTAAGGGACACAGCAGAAACTACTGTGCCTAGCAGAAACTACCACCACCTTGCCAAATACCTCACAGTGCCTCCAGCCAAGCCACTGGGAAGTCCTACTTCAGGCTCAGTGCTCAAACTGTGCACATCTCCCATCTTTGCTCTGCAATCACTGCTTCATCTGTGTCTCATTATCATATTCCTGCAACCAGAAGTGCCAAATCCCAGGCATCTTCACAAGTTCTGTTCCCCAGCATCATACTGATATATGAAGACATCTACCTAACAGGTACAAGTCTGGAGTGAGAAGTAAGACTGCAAATTAACATACACATAAACCACTGTGTGCTGCGTCTTTGTCCTGTGTTTCCAGGACTCTAGAAAATCTTCAATCCATGCAAGTCTATTTTAACATCTAAAACCTCTAAAACCAGAGAAGAATGCAAAGATAAAAGCCAAGCTCCAATATACGAATACAACTGTATACGTTTTTAGCATACCAGGCAATATTCTTCCAATAAGAGCATCTAGCAACCAAAAGGACTCCTCTTCATTCTTTGTAATAAGAATCAGGTATCCAGCTATGAAGTTCATGCCCTGAAACAGAAAGAAGGGATTTAAGATGACTAGAGTTCTACAAAGTGGGCACATTAAGTAAAATCTAGCAATAAAGGCCACTGGTTGAGTAAGTTGTTAAAGCTGCATGACAACAGCTAACAAGAATTACTAACAAAGATCAAGGAGAGGAAATTTAAAAGAAAAGCTTAGTAGTCTATAATTTACCTTCAATTTTCCTTTTCTTTTTTTAAATCCCAAAGCCCTGTCCCAATGTAACTGAAGACTGCTTTGCCCAGAATCAAAACACAGCTGTATTAGATGTGTGGTACAAACACAACACACCTGCACATAGACAGTGCACCTGCAGAAGGAGAATGCCTGACCCAAACACTCTTCAGTAAAAAGTTGCATCTCCAGCAGCTTTTACAAGCTGTTGCTGCTTAAGTCATCAAATTACCGTATAAAAATCATTTACTTCCTCAACACCTCCAGTATTCCACATGCTAGACAATGATGGGCCACTGCAAATCCTGCATTTCATGGTGCAAACAGAAGGTAAACACCAGTGAACTACTGTGCATTTTTAAAGTATGTCTTTTCCATCATAAACAAGCTAACAACCCCAATAACACAGACAGCACATCAGAATGACAATACACAAAAGCTGCCTCTGAGGTGCAAGCCACCCCAAAGTCTTCCTTTATTACCTTAAGTTACCTTTAAATATTGACAGGCTATGAAGGCTAGTGTTGGTTACATTGCCTTCTTTGGTTTCATCCCTTATTTTGGCCTTCTCCCTCCCTCCAAGCTGGACTTCTCCAGCACGTCAATCACCATAGGGAGCACCACTGTCTCTAGGTATCCTTCAGTGCTGCCAATCATGGCTGTGAGCCACACGACAGCTACCAAAAAGAACACTCCTCGCAGTCCCTGGAAGCTACAGCTTCCTCTCTGAACTGAGATCTCATTTTTTGTACTCAACAGATTTGACTCGCCTGTCCCACCTCAGAATTCCTTGCAACACTCCCAGAACATGGAAATACTAGGGCACTGCACCTCCTCCAATGTTTCATTTTCAAGCTTTGAGTCACTACAGGAGTTATTACACAAATGGCTTGGATATACCTTGCATGGCCTTACACGGTGTTTGGCCTTCTAGCTGCTATTTTTTTCTGTGCTGACAGTTAGTTTAGTAATTGCATCTATGGTGACAAAAGACTGTTTGGCATATAACGTGGCACGCACAAAAAACTACTCTGAAGCGTAGGTTCACAGGATGCTGAATTTTGCTGGTTATACCAGAGTAGGCAACACTGTACCACTGTCACAGCACAACCATACAAAGATTACTACACTCCCAGATGGAGTTAAATGCCAGTAAGCACCACAAATGCATTAGCATTATGGAAACATCTCCTGAAGAGCCTTCAGTCAGTAAAGCTCTGCAAAACACTTGGGGGGGGGGGGGGGCGGTATATTCAATTTTTCACTCTGAGTTTTCTAGTGTTTACAGGGTCTCTCTTATCATGCAGTGGGCATCACTGTATCTATCTTGATGAAGCCTGCTCCTTCACTAGCAGAAAAGGTGATTTCCTGAAACTCTGCTTGATTTACAACATGCCTTGGAAAGCAAATGTTGACCTTTGATTTATGTCCTAATTATTTAGCCAGAAAAAGATAACATGCATCCTGTGAAGAGACAAGAGGTAAAAAGCAATCACATAAAGCTTTTTCAGTATTCTCCCATCATATCCATTGTTCATAATGCCAAGTCAAAATGCAACGATTAGCCCATTAAACAGTTAGTGTACCAAAGCTCTTCAGTCACAATAGGACAAAAAAAATTTGGGGTAGAAGCTAGCATGGTCTAGAGCAAAAGTCCTATGAGGAGCAGCTGAGGGAACCGGGGTTGTTCAGCCTGGAGAAAAGGAGGCTGAGGGGAGACCTTACTGGTCCTTTCCAATTTAAATTATTCTATGGTTTAGAAGTTGTGTATATTTGTGGGTACAACTACCTCCATATAGAAGCCTGACACTTACAAAAAAAGAGTATTCATAATTCTACCCCTTCTGTATTCTCAAAATATTAAAATCATATTTTAATGACTACATAATACTGAAAATAATAGAAATCATTAATCTTTTACTCCCATTCCTCAGGTAAGTTCTGTACTAAAACTGGTTGGGATACACAAAACCAATTTTTTTTTTTTGTGACTTCAGTTTAGGTTTAAGTCCCTCTAAGTCTTCTCCTCTCCACATTTCAGTAAATATAATACATATTCTTTTAACTTAGTACAGTAAATACAACTGTTCCAATCTTTCTCAACTGACATGATGTATAGGTTAGTGCACATATCCTTCGTGAGGAAGGGGAGGACAAGACTTAATAAGCAAACTGAAACCACATTTTGCTCATGACAGTTCCTGCTTCTTTATGATCCTTAAAGATGGCTGCGTTTTTCCTTGGCTGAAATGAATCAACTTTTGTCTTCTTTGTGTCCCCCAGGAAACTTTACAGTACTTGACAGTGACAACAGGAGCCTTTTTGAGCTGCCATCCAAGCAGGATCAGGTTGTATTTCAAATTTTCTTGTTACTTGCCTGTCTATACTGGGAGATGGCATCAAATAAACACTACCACCCCCTCAACTACGTGATGTTACATGAATGCTGGTCTTCCTGTATTTTGAAAAATGTGGCAGTTAAAACAAAGGAAATTGAGATCTCTTAATGCCTCATACATACCAAAGACTGTTTTTGGAAAGATGGCAGGAGGGAAGAAGAGGGAAAGGCAAGCTCTCTTCCTCTCCAAAGCAACTAATCTTGATACAGCCATACGTGAGAAAACATTTATTTTGCAGCTAACAAATGGAACCAAACATGATTGAACTACCTACAAAAAAAGCCACAGAGAAACTCACAAGGACATTTGAACTTCCAGCAAGTGATTCATTCCCCCCCCAAGGGGCATTTTAAAAACAGAAGTAGTTTGTGGATCTGCTTCTAAAAACACACACTCAAATGGACAAGAATAACTACCATTGGTGAAATGCAGCATTGTTTAAAAAACAGTGATTACATACCTGACAATATCCTACTGCTTTATTATGATGCCCATATGCTACCAATACATTGTAGAGTGTATGCTGCAAACAGGGATCAGCAGTTTTGCGGAATTTTACATTATCTGGAAATGTTCTGTTCATGTCTAGACAAAAGGGAAAAAGACCAAAATTAAGAGCCATTCCCTCCTTCGCTTTCCAAACAAACTTTTACAGCTCTTCTGAAGAACAACTGAAATTTAACTGTGGTTCACTAATCTGTAGTTCTGGTGGATGGATTTTAAGAAACAGGTTTACCTCCATTTTGGCTAAAAGACCATCTGCATTCAAGGATAATCGACTCCTAGAGAGATTAATCCTATTAGTGTACAGAAATCAATTCCATGGAGGACTAAAGAAATTCTCCTGCAGATTGGACTCTCTCAGTGTCTGACTGCAAACACTAAAATGAAAGCAAATCAGACATTTAGACTGACAGAAACAACTGTACCAAATTTATCTAGCTAAGTGGCATGATATGAGCTGCGCCTCTAGAAAAGCATATTCTCATAACACATCAGATGAACTTTCAATTGACTTGTTCAGTGAACTTCTACTAAACAGTCCCAAACAGGTTAAAAAAAATAAAATAATCCTGTTCATGCCACTGGTGACTTCCACTTAAAATCACCTTTTAGAGTTTTTTGAGGTCTCTCCACGATGTGACCATGACAAATGTTGTTTTTTCATTGGTACAAGATCACTGAGAAGGAGAGTGATTTCTGATATCTAAGCAGCAGAGCACATCCCAGATGCTTCATCCTCAGTCCTAAACCAAGTTAAGGACTATATAATTACTGACATTTCAAAACATTCATTTCTTCCACACCAAACATGAATAGGAAGACTCATCTCTCATTGCAAAGGTCTAAAAATTAGACATGCAAGTTTGAGCTAGTCACCCAAAATACCATTTAGTTGTTCGCAAGAAACAGGCAGTTAATTTTTGGCCTGCTTCACTCCATAAAGAGAGAACCCAAGGACACTAGCCCAGACTTGTGCATCTGATTTTTAGAAGTTGGGGAGAAAAACCTATTCAAAAGTAACTTTAAAGATTTTCAAAACCCAAGATTTATTAATGAAATATGAATAGTTGTTTTGGTTATATTTAACAACAACAAAAATTGGGTTGAAGTTAAATTCAGTAACAGCACTACTGTACAGATAACAATGTTCTAAGAGTTATCACTTCCTATCAGCCTTTTCCTGCATAAAGGAAGAAGTCTCTTACAGCTTGGACACCAAGTTGAGCTGACCAACGGAAAAAAGCTCCCTAAAAATCACAAGTAGTATAATGGAAGTCACAAGTATTATAAAGTTATCACACTAATCACTACTTCTTCCTTTTAAAGTGAACAAATATTTTACAGAAATGGGAGGGCAGGGAAATACCCCACTTCACTTCTCATGTGACTGAAAATAAAAACACAAGGAAAAAGACAATTTTTAAAAGGACTTGAGCAACAGACAGTTATAAGATAAATAAATTTGTTTTGTTGTTGGTAGCAAGAGCGGCATAATATTTGCATAATCTTTTTTTTTTAATTAAAGTATATGCTGGATGTTACAGAAAAGATTGATGCTGACATTTCAGCTATGGCTCTTCCTTCTGCTATGCAGAACAAGGGTGCGGGTAAGTACAACTCCATCACATGCAGAGCACAGACTACTCAAACTGAACTCATCTTTAATTTCACAACCTGAGCAAGGCCTACAGTTGAGAGAATCAGCTCCAATTTGCTTTCTGATTGTAGAGCATGTTTTATACCACAAGGACTAGGGGAAGTCTTCCCTAATTTTATGAAGGATTTAAAACTTTTTTTTATATTTAGTAACAGTATTTTAGTTTGGGGGGCGGGGACAGGGACAAAAAGAATATACAAGAGCTAGAAGTCTTTACCCTTAATAGAAAATATGGGGCATGGTCTCACAAGACTCCTTGTGCCAGATTATTATCTCGAGCGCACCAGGAGCATGGGGTCCCGCTTCCTCTCCATCCTCCCCTTTCTGCTCCATTTGCATGCTCTCCCTCTTCCTCCAGCTCTCTGACTGCAAGGTGATGGAAGTCAACCCTCAAGCACACACAGACTAATATGTTTTACCATACTATAAGACAACTGCAAGAGATGACTTGAGGCAGATGGCAGGAGCAGGCAAGAGCTGTTCACTTGACTCAAGCATTTACACCCACTTTAGTACACCGGTCCCAGAGGAGACATCCAAACACCTCCTTCTGCTGCTCTGCACAGCCCACCCTCTGACCTGCTACGCATTAATCTACTTCATTCTTGATAGACATTAGCATCCAAAGGAACACAGCCTCAAACTACTCCAGTTTGGGGAAAAAACCATCAGAATTGTTTTCAAGCAAGGAAATGAACATTAGAACTTTATACTGTTAGATAAACCCCAAAACTATGACCATCTTGTGGTTGTGTGCAGATCTGCTGGCTACAACCAAACTA
Organism: Elanus axillaris; assembly: GCA_026212715.1. NCBI lineage: Eukaryota > Metazoa > Chordata > Aves > Accipitriformes > Accipitridae > Elanus > Elanus axillaris. The sequence continues at coordinate 2,565,264 of JANZLQ010000060.1, forward strand.
GGTGTAGCAGCATGGGACCAGGGAGAAGGCCTTTGCAGTAAATTCAGATTAAATCCCAATAGCATTTTTTTTTTTATGATCTTTCAGTGCTGTGAGGTGGCACTGTTACACTGCTGTGAAACAAAACAACAGCTTTCCTTTCTTGTTGATTTATCTCTGTGCAGCAACGATGAGAAGACCATTGGCTTGTTTCTTCCTTTTCACAGGTCTGCAGTATTTCTACCTCTCATTCAGTAATACAAACATAGGCAGAAAGCCACATTAGCCTCAGTTTATAAAACACACCTGCTTTGGTACCTGGAATCACAATTGTCGATGCTATTTCTGGAGCAAAGAGATTTAAATGTACAGTCCTGAAAACTAATGCTTTGGTACCAGTCTTATGCTTTTTATATTTAGGGTACTTCAAAAGTCAGGCACCTACAAGTCAACCTTCTGCATCTTGCTATCTCATCCTTTCTGTTCTTACCTTCATATTCAGGTGCTTCCCACCCCCAGACACAGCACCCAGTAAGTTACACAAGTATTTTTTATAACTAACATCCTATACTCCACTTAGCCACTTCTTTGCTACTGCTACATCTGCAACTTGAATAGCTTTTGCTCTGAATAGCTTCCAGGCAGGTTTTTTTTTTTTTTTTAACTAGTAAAGAGCAGAATAAAAATTTGCCTCAACTGCCAACTACAAGCATTCAAAAACTCCACTGCAACCCTCCAGAATAAGGAGGTTAGGTCATCATTTACAACTTTTAAAGATAATACACTTAAAGGGTATTTTAAATTTGTTGTAACTGGATATTTAGGACTCATCTTCAAGCTTTTCCCTGCAATGCCTGGAACTAGAAATTGTTTTGGAGGTTTGGGGGGTTTTTTTGTTGTGTTTTTTTTGGTTTGTTTTTTTTTTTTTTTTTTTTTTTTTTAAGTTAAGGTCAAGTTTGCTATCAACTAAAACCAGAGAAACTGAGCCTGACATCCCCACCCCCACCAGCACCAAGTAACAGTTCAATAGCTTGCAGCAATCAAGAAAGCAAACAGGGTTGGGACTTCCCACAAAAGAACAATAATGCCACTGTATAAATCCAAGAAGCACCTGTGTAAATTCCAGTCCCCTTCATCTCCAAAGCATGGTATCAGAATTGAAGAAGTTGCAGAAGAGAATGGCAACAAGGAAGATCACAGGTATGAAATGGCTACCACACACAGTATAAAACAAGGTGGATTAGAGCTTCTTAGTTTGGACAGAGATGCTTATGAGCAAGAGAGCACAAACCTGCAAAATCATGAGCAAGGTAAATGACATGAAAAAGGAGCAACCAGATTTTTTTGGTGAATTTTTTCCCCATCCATGTGTTACTAACTACAAACATGCAGCGTATGAGTCAGGAATCCCCCAAACCACAGATAACTGGTGACTAGAAAAAACATTCTGATACTTTACTCCTCCAGTTCCTCCCTCAGCTGTTCTGGTAGACAGAAGAGCAGGTGAGATAGCCATTCAGATATGAACTGATATGGCTTCTCTTACAGAGCCAGAAAAGCTGACACGGCTGTTCCCCTTGCTCTTGCACAGTTAAATGTCCTAAACTCATGTGAAAATTCCCAACCTTCACTAACAGTTTAACCCCATTCAGAGAAGCTTGTTAATGCTTTGATAGTAAAATATTCACTGTCTCTAGTGGAGTGGCAATGGCTATTTTTTGAATTACTTATCTGAACCCATCATAAACTAAACTAAGATCCTGCAACTACTACCCAATCCACAGTCAGGTCTTTACGCCAGCAGTCATGCAGTGCGGTGCAGGCTCAGGGGACTGACTGATAACTATCAGGCCCTGGCTTTCACAGCACCTCCAACTCCTCCTCATGAAACTCGAGGGTAGAAATGTGGATATTAGCTGCATGTGCATTCAAAAGGACTTGCAGACAGACATACTTACTCTGAAATTCAACCACCCAGCCTACGGGGGGGGCTTACTGCAAGGAAGTTACGTCAGCTTACACCCCAGCCTTTTTGCAACCAGCACGTGGCCTTTGCATTAGGAAGACAGCCACATTTTGTACTGCCAGCATAATTTATCCTACTAAACTTTACTATAATAGGGCATGAACAACAAAGCTCAGTAAGAATACATGCCCTTCTAAATGTTTACATAAACTAAGCCATGAAAATTTCCATCAAAATTTAGAGACCTGCATTCTTTAAGCTCTTATTTTTTTATGCTTAGTGTAAGAAGCCTGCTCAATCCTACATTTTACTTTAAAAAAATAAAAAAACACAACCCACTATGTTCAAACAGCAAATATATAAAACAAAATCAGCAATAAAGCCCATCAGTTCGGAATCAGCAAGCTAAAAAAAATGGTGAAAGGACAGTTTAGATTTATTTATCTGGAAGACTTTTATTGCTATTACTAATCAGTTTTTTCTTTAAAGATTAGACCATTTCTCTATACAGTCTACCTGCACTTTTTAACCTGATTATATTCCATTAAAGACATCCCCATATTGAAAATAAGTTCCAAACGTACACAAAAATTGTTTGGAGTTTCTGGGCATGTAAAAGAAACAGGACACATTGGTCCTTACACAGGTTTTAAATTAAAATAAAGTTTTGGTTGGCCTTGTCCTCCTGCCCCTTCCCCTAAAAAAAAAAAAAAAAAAGCAAGCATGGTTGTTGTTCTCTTGTTTTTAAACTGCAGCATTGACCTGGGTGATAACTTTACAGCTAGACCATAGGACTAAATACAACACAATTGCCTGAAAATTTTGCAAACTGCAGACATGAAAAGTGAACAGCAGCAAGATTCCACATTTTACCTTAGTTTACCATTAAAAACCACTACAGTGATGGGAAAACAAAACAACACAGGCAGAAACAAACTGAATGTCAGACAACAATTCATACTGAAACAGTCCTCAGCTAAAGCCCACTATAAAATGGTCAACAGGTACATTAAGTTTATTAAACACAAAGTTTCCATTCACCTTAAGTACTTTGCTTTGCTCCTTCCATCCGTCACACATTCGCATTGTTTCTTCCTTTCTGAAGGGAAATCTATCACCCTGGAGTCTGAGGTCCTTTTTTTTTTTTTCCCCTCCAATAAAACCCTCCAACCCATTTTTCTTTAACCCTTCCCTCATTTACTCCTTGTTAGTTTTCTCTTCTGCAGTTTTCCAATCGATGCAGTAGCTCTTCCAAAACTTTTTTCCTCCATAATTCACAAATAGATCTTTATCTTCTTCCATTATTCCCCCCCCCCAAATATTTTTATTTCATGGTATAACCTGTGTTAAAAGCCACCTGCTCTCATTATATGATCCTTCGTGTCATTGTCTGATATTGGAAAAGAAATTGTTTGCAAATCCCTCTTGCAGCATTTATACCCCAACTGCATACACTTTGATTCCTCTCCAGGCTGGCTTTGGAACATCATCTTAGTAGCTCCCTCTATGAATAGAGGGAGTACTCATAGTTAGAGCACTACTGTTTGTAGTTCTGAGCAGGATATGAGCCTTAAGATTTCTGGCTAGTCTTCATATTTGTAGGAACATGAAAGTTTATGCTCCAAAATGCCTTACTAAGGCGTGTAGTCCCAAAAGCCCACAGTGTTGCTGCTGCTGTTGCAGGGAGAGGTGGAGGAAAAAACTCAGCATAAACCAAAAAGTGTTCTGATGGTTATGCAACTTGAATAAAAATCCATAAAGCCCCAGCTTAACTACCTGGCTTTTTCAAGTAGAAAAAGATGACAAATGCACCTGCCATTCTAACAAAACAATCTCAGCATTGTGCTTGTCCGGAACACAGCCCAACCTCTTGACTCATTAATTGGGCAATTCTGCCAATATCAGCTTCCTACAAAATGTCTGCTGCAGCAGGTTAAGAAGTTTCAGGACAAATATCAGTTACGTCAAACTTCTACTTGCTTGTCCTCCCCTACTGCCTCTTCTAAACACACAGTGGGCCAGTCTAAGGTCTGGTTGCCTTAATACCCTGTCATCAATTTTGGCCACCAATCAATGTTTGCAGACAGCACATATGAAACTGGATTAGTAGAGGAGGGGTATTTCTTCTCCTTTACATCAGTTCTTTCAGGAATACATTTAGTGTTCAGGATTTCATGCATCAGTGGATTTCCCCACCCCTCAATTTGTCAAATTCCTTTTTAAACTAGCTCATACTTCTGGCCTCACCAGCACCCTCCAGTAACAAGTGCCACAATTCTGTAATATGCTCTTCTAGCAGCATGGCAAATTTCATTCAGTGTCCTTGGTTCTTATGTTACAAGAAACAAACAACAACTGCTCCCCATCCACCCTCTCTATACCATTTATAATTCATATAGGTCTATCAGCAGCTTTTTCTTAGCAGCCTTTTTCATCAAGCTGAAATCCTAGCATACCTCACCTGCCTCATACAGACACTGTACCACATCTTCAACCATCACTGCTGCTCTTCCAGTGTCCTACTGGGACAGAAGTAAGGTCAAACAGACCCCAAGGCAGGTCTCATGATACAAAGTTATCACTCAGGAGACAACATAATAATGTTTTCTAGCTTGTTCTCTGTTCCTACCCAAATAATTTCTAATCTTCCTTAATACTTTTGATCACATAATGAACCTGGAAAGATCTGTGCTGTTAAAGATTTTATGGCTAATCTAATTTACATGTTAATTCAGCTCTTAAACCACTACTACAGAAATGTAAGTTTTCCATGACATAAGTCAATCTCTGACATTCAAGGACATAGGACAGATAAACATAGATAAACAGTGTTATCAAAACAATAACCTGTTTTGATGGCTTCAACCAGCTTGTCATTCTTCTCTCCTTCAAGCAGCCTGTGGTAATATCCAGGGTTCTGTTCCATGTTGGCTTGGGCCCCACTCACAATCATCCAGGTCAATGCACGGTGTTCATTGGGGATGCCTTTCCTGATATATCTCTTCACTGCAAAACAAGAAGTTTGGTGGTTTGTTGGTTGGTTTTTCTAAATAAATAAAAAAAAATCCAGCTGTTATTTTCTTTTGGAAATGAGCAACAGAAAGTTGAGATGTCACAGGAAAACTCTTGACTAGAGATTATTTATGCTTTCTCTGCTATGCTACAATTTAGGATAAGCATTTCCTTCTCAGCTACATAGGAGTCAGTCTAAAACATGCTAAGTTGTTGCCACTCAGACTCCCTACACAGATCTCTAGACTAAAGCTTTCCTAATGGGGGAATAGAGGAGGGAGAATTTTGAATCCTTTCCTCTTCCCAACTTTCCAGATAGAGATATGAACTGTAAAGTTTCCCCTTGAGCTTTGTCTTTTTTCATTCAGACGAGCACTCATTTTTTCTTTCCCTACGTTACCAACGACCTCTGACATAACAGCCCTTTCCATTTGCTTGGTTATGCTCTAGCATAAATGGCTATTTTAACATCACCCCGGGATTTCAGCTTAGCACCTAACCACTGAAATCATAGCAGAAAGTGAGAAATATGAAATCTGTGGCTACTGTCTAAATGAGCCTCTGGAAGAACTGGAGGTGTGAGTAAGCACCAGATGATTTTTCCTAGAATAACTGGGGAAGTCTTTTCAAATCTAAAGTAGCTCTTATCTCCTGCATCATATTCATCATCAGGGTGTGCTTTGGGTTTGTTTTTTTTAAGCAGATGATTCAGTGTAAATAACCAGAATGCAAGACTAGATGCAGGAAGAAGCATCAGGCTAATGACAGCCAAAGCAGCTTCCTCCTGGGAATGGTATGAAAAATATTAATAAGGAGCCGATGCTGCTCATTGGTTCATGATCTTAAATCAGCATTACCCCTTCTGACCCCAAAAGACAGTCAAATGTTTGAGATCTTTCTGCTTTTTCCACAGAGCAGAAACTGACAAAGGAAACAGACATTTCTTACCAAATGAATGAGACTGTATCAATTAGAGTATCAATTTCTTCTCCCTGAATTCTATGGGACTCAAATGAGAGTGGAGATTTTTATTACACACACACACACAATACCATTACCTAATCTGGATTTATCCAATCACAAAGATCTGTAACAGAGTGAAACAAAGTTTTACAACAACTCAGCCAGACGCCTTCTAGATACACTGCACATATTGCAGCTCCCTATCCTTTAGGAGCCAAAGCTGCTTTCCCAGCGTCCACAGAGAGATCCATGCATCTCTAATGGGCATTTCACCCACCTAAAATCTGGTACTTTCTCTCAAAGAAAAACTCCTACCCTCAACATGTGCAATAAACACCTGGTCTTCAGGGTACAGTTTGCGTTTAGCTTTTCAGTGAGGATTTATACTACGGGTTACAGTCTCTACTGTTCTAGCTGTAAAGTAACTTTTAACTACAACCGTCTTTTAGACAGACTGGAAATAATTTACTTGTTTCCATGGCTGTTTAATAATCCCCACTTCATCTTTTTTACAAGATTTCGAACTCTAACGCTCAAGAAACCCTATAGATGGACGTAGCAAATGCAGGAATGAGTAAGAGGACCCAATCCCATTTAGGTCAACAAGAAGAAACGTTCGGATGAGCCTGCAAATGTCTCTAAAAGCAAATTTACTGGATTATCATATTCTAACACAGAATTCCAATGGTATTTTTTTCTGGAACAACTGTCAATTCTGAAAGCATAGCCAACATCCACATCCAACAATACATATTAAATTCAAGAGAAACAGGGACAAGCCTTTGATGCTGGCACAAGGGGAAAGCAGCCCTGCAGCACAGCATACTCTCATTATTCCTCCATGTCATCGTTCTCGTGGTGATGGACAGCCAGAGGCTTCCATTGCCCCAAGTGACTACCAACCCCTGCTCCCTGACTCCCTGAGGAATGGAAAAGTCCTTCACATGGTGCTTTTCTTCCTCACACTGTTATCATACTTGCCAGGATCTGCTAAATGGCATATAGAAGCAGCAAAGTAGTTTTGAAAATAAGGACAGCTGCAATTTAATGTTTTATATATACTTATATTATTTATACGTGTCGTATTCTATACATAAAATTGTATTGTTTTATACAAATACATAGTTATTTTGTTTTCTAGAGGCCCTCTTCCACATTATCCTCAGGAGGCAAAAGTCCCACAACAGTCCACACCACAGAATATCCTCCCACTCTAACGTGTAAGAAGCTTTCACAGATGAAGCTGGATTGTGCATGTGTCTCCAATCACACATCCAACTCCCAATTCTAAACCAAGGGCTTGATCTCCAAAGCAGCACTGCTGAATACCACCAAGCCCTGAGCATCCGCACGCAGAATCACTCCCGGGATAACAACCACAGTGTACAGAACACAGTCTAAGCTTTAAAACGTGTTTTAAAGAAGTATCTTTGTGTGAAATTTTTGCCTGTGTTCATTAACAAAATATGAAACATCCATTTTTAAGCAAACAAAAGCAGTCTTCGTAATTCCATGACCTCTGACACCCAGTGCTAGTTTCTGCAGGTTTAGAGTCACACTCATTAATACGTTTTTCTTGTTACAATTAGTATGTTTTCTTGTTACTACCCTACATGGTAGGGTAGCAGTCTAGAAGTGCTGGTAAATACCCCAAATAACTTAAAGAGAAAAACATGCAGAAAATAACATTTTCCAATACTGTGCACTACTTACAGTAACAAGATTTAAAAATAAGTAAGTCACTTTAAACCTGCCTGTCCTCGTTTAATGGTAGAACATGAAAATTTTAGAGGTTTTTCCTTCTAGATGAAGTTGTATTTACCTTTTCCCCCCATTAACGTAGTCTATGGTGTAGAGAGAAACAAAGTTTACACAGGAAAACCCCATTTAAAAACTAAAATGATCTCGTCTAAAATATTGTAAGAGTGTGACTTTGAGAAGCATCTCACTTTTCAGTTAATTTTTTTCAGTTACTAACAATCACTGTTGAATGCTGAGAAAACTAACTTGGACCCTAGAGGAAAAATTCTACAAAAAAGAGCTGAAAACAGCATACAACAAGGAATTGAAGGTTTTATTTTATGAATACACCACGGATACAAAGCAGATCTGTGCTGTAAATGTTCAAGTTACAGTCAAACATGAAAACTGACTAAGATGGGCGGGAACCCCTGGGCTAGAACAGAAGCAGTCCTGTTACCACCACTGTTTAGTACCATCACTTTCACTGTATTTTATCAGCCTCAAAGACTAGAAAGCACCTTCTGCTACTGGTCAGTTTTGACAAACCCACTTACAGCCAAATTCTTTTATGTAGCATGCTTTTAGTCAGAATTAAGCTACTTTGGGCAATTATGTCAGACAGTTTTTTGCCCACCTGTAAACAAGCCAGAGCAGAAAGCTGTCTTTTGGTCCTGTAAATGTAGCCACTGAATGGAGAAAAGCAAAAATTAAGAGGATCTCAGAGGTCACAGAGAGAGACAGAGAGGAGGCAAGTGACCGAACACTGACTGAAAATTCACATGTGCAGAGGAAACAGTGAAGATAACAAGCGTAGAGGGGGAAACAAAATACCAGAAAATAACAAAAAGGAAGAGACTGGAGAACGCACAAAAGGAACTGTCAGTCAATATTCCCAAGGTCCGCCCTGCCGGAAGGCTGTAATCCAGAACAACAGGATACACTGCTTAATTACCATTGTTAGAACGTACTCTAATTATTTTTCTTTACGGTAGAACAGAATTATATACATACATACCACCCTGGATTGGAGGCAAACACGGTAGCATGTGAACACACCACATTTCCAAACTGGAAAATTAACACAAGTCATCACTTCTTCCTGTTCGCCCAGACAAGAATTATGAGCTTCTCTATGTGTAAAGACAAATGGGTGTGGAGCTACTGAGATACCACGCGTACAATGCCTCTCTCATGTCTACTCACAGCAGGACGCATTTTGAAAAGGCCCCAGTAGAACTCCAAATAAAGATATGGATTCACAGATACAGCTACTGCATTGGGGATGGGGGGGGGAAACAGCAAATCAAATATTCTTCTTAATTCTAGCTTACAGCCAACTTGCAGCAGAGGGGAAGTTAAATCAGAACCAGCAGCTCCTGAACAAAGCTTCAGAGCAATGAAGGCAGGTCCTGGAGGAGGGGAATGCAGTGCATCACAAGGCAGACCTTCTGCTCTCTGCCTGCCTGCAAGGAAACCACTGCAGGATCATCTTGCAGGATAAAGCACAAGCCTATAAAACTGCTTACATAATTCTAAGTGCACATGCCACAGACTTCGGTCTTAATACTGATACAAGAAGGGAAGCATTTAAAAATCAGTAATTGCACAGGTTAACCAATTGCTCTCCTCTTCAGAGGTATCAGTTGAGGATAGTGTGGGAGGCTTATTGCTAACAACTTAGAATGTACACTCAGACTACATTCCCTCAACATTATTTATTCCAGTCACTCCCCTTAGACCTACATATTACATGTATACATGAGAATGCGCAGTCTACAAATCCAAGTATCTTTAGCAAAAGTTAGTAAACGTCAAAGATGATGCACCAGCCCGCAAGGGCTTGCTACAGTCAAGAGCCATTGCCTGTGTCCACTCAGGGGATTTATGGTATCCCATTTTGCACAATCAGTAGTAGCCTGTTGAAGATGATTAAAGCCACGTTAATGGTTCCTGCCATTAGGTGGCTAGTGGGGCAGCATGACCATCAGTACTGAAGCCTGGTAGACAAGTTGAGAGATTTGGTCAAAGTTTTGGCTCTGAAGTAAGACCAAAGGCATTCACACTGTTTGTATCACAATAGCATTCTGTGTCCACAATGCTGGAACAGGGAACACAAGGGAAGAGAAATGTAACAAACTCACAGAAAATGCTAAAAGCTGCCACTGTCACAGTTCACACATTTTTAGAGAAGACGAAGATGAATTAAAACCTGAGATTATTTTTCCACAACAACTAGAAGACAAAGTTCTGCAGAAACTCAAAATCCTCACTAATTCAAAATATTGCACAGTTACTGCTATATTCAAACTTGACACCCTAAACAAAAGCTTCTTTACATTTCGAAGACAGAGAGTAGAAGTAGCTACTTTCTGATTAGCAGCAGATGATCTAGCAGCTATAGGTCAAACCTACGTTTTCTGGGATTCCTCAGCCTTAAAATGGACATATGTACACTAAATCCACTGTTATACTTAAAACGTCTCACCAGTTACTATCTCATTCTTGGTGCCAAGAAAAAACCACGACTCCAAAACAACAAAACCACCAGAATTAGCAGTCGACGTCTGCACCTGAAGCACAGCTCTAAACATTCAGCTGTTACAGTCAGTGCCTGATTAACTTTTGCTTAGTTTTACTCACTTTAACATACTTACAAAGAACTCTGCCCCACTCCAGAAGACTCCCAAGAGAAAGCAAGATGAATAGCATTAAGAGCAAAGAGGAAAATCTAGATGCTTATATGAAAAAATAACCCAAAGAAAGAGTGGGAGGAAAACCCCCCACCCCTCAGTTTCACAGGATTCCCTGCCACCTTCTGACTCCCTTCATTTATTTCTCCCCATCTCTCTTGCTTACTAGAGGTTTTTTTGGCTTTTGAAGTGACCATTAACAGTTCCATCAGCATTTTATCCAATGTTGCATCAGCTCCTGCACTGATTTTATTTTCTTCATAAGGCATTTAGTTCTTAGTACACACCTTTTTAGCTGTGAGGTGAACATCACTTTACAAAATGAGGATAAGGAGAACTAGAAAAATCTCAACAATCTAAAAAACTGTCAAAGAGTCAGCAACTGAGCACCCTGGGGTTCAGTACAGTGTCTTCTACATAATCTCATCTTTTTAAAGAGAGCACAGAGCAGACTACAATACAACGAACAGCTGTAAAACAGCATCTTGAAGTGTCAGCGGCCATAATCTCTGTATTACAGATGTGGTAAGATATTATAGCATATGCCAAAGAAGGATTACTCCTCTGTAAGCTTTAAATGAAATCAATGATCCCCCTAACAACAGCATACTTGCTTATGTATTATTACTGTTTATACTACTGTTTTTCATTTGAAGACAAAAATAGTATTTAACATTCTAAAATGCAAACCAATTTAATACAATATATATTGGCTCCAACATAACGCACTTTTACCTATAAACAGGGGTACAGCTCACCTTTTAAACTCTTCTGTATACTGTTATTCCCCTTTAGGAGCTTGGACCATTTTATTGCTCTTCTAGTGAGTACCACTAGGTATCTGGAAAAGAAGGCTTCATAGGATGCATAATCAAAGTCTTCTGGCCTTTCAAACCCATATGGATCAACCCTACAAAATAAAAAAGAATTCTTGTACAAATGTTTCTACATACCTGCAGCTGGAAAAAAAAATACGTGCAAGTATGCTTTAAATAATTTCCAGTTGCTATTTCTAAAAGCAGCTCAAAACTCCCTCCAACAAAAACCTACTTTACACAAACTGTTACACTCCATTGAGCATATCAAAGCTGTTTAAGTAAATGAATTTAAACACACACTGTTCAGTCAGTTTTACAGACTTCACTACTTTCAGAAGTAAGGAGTTTTTAGAGTGCAGGATCTGTTGTGTGCAAAACCAACCCAAATTATGACCACACAGAAGTCTGGGAGGTATTTTTCTCCACAACCAGTGGCAACCAGTTGAAAAGTATGAAGGTATAGCACAGTGGCTCAAATATGGCCTAAACTCACTTTCCACACAGTTCTGAACAGAAAAATAACAAGAAGTAAAGCGCAGCAAGTTCCAAAGATTATTTTTAAAAGGGGTAATTTCTGAAATCATCTTCATGAAAGCATATGGCTTGGAAAAAAACCACAAATCCTTGTGTCAATCTACCTTCTTCATATGTAGTATCAAAAATGCTTATTTTATTATCTTCAACAGTTTTTCAATGTTGCAGCATGACACTGATGGAGTTTCAGAACTGGAAGTCTGATTCCGTTTTAGCTTGATATATCAAGTCACTTGCTAAACCAGATTCACAGCAACTTCCCAGGATGCTTTATACCTGGCAATTATCAACCCGAGTACAGAACACTCACAGGCTTCGCAGAAGTTAAAAACAGGCAGAGGGGTCTGTCTACGCAGAAAAGTTTGCAAGACAGACATGGAGGCTTAACTTCCAAAACCACTGGCCATTTCGTTCACGGAGAAGGAATTTGCCCGGGGAGCAGAACTGGCACAGCCTTGGGTAAACTACAGCTCATGGGATTGTCACGGGTAGTAAAAGCATGAATCAGAAGAGGAACATTTTGATATTCAGACCTCCAATTGGTATCACCTAGTCGGCTGTTTGAAGAGTCACCTTTGTATTCATGCACTCCTCAAACCTGACACAAAACCCACAGGTGTAAAAAACACCAAAACCCCCAACACCGGTTTCTCTGAAGGCACAGGACGTGAAAACACACAAAAAAACCCCCTAACACCTCCACAAACACACATCTCGCATTTACGCCAGCGACCGCCCAGGCAGCCAAATACAGACTAATCTCACGCTCAACTCCATTCCTGAGGTAAAAAGGGAAAATATAAAGCCAGGAAGTGCGGTTTTAAGGAAGCTGCCTTCCCTCACCTGCCTCCAGGCAGCGAAGGTTACCTTCACTCCTCGGTGCCCTCACCTTGACGGCCCCACGGTTCGCCGGTCTGTGCCGGGGCCCTCCCCCGGGGGAGAGGCCTCTCCCCCCCGCAGAGCCCTCGGCCGCGTCCCGCCGGCCCCCGGCCCTCACCTGCGGCCGCCCCAAACCCCGAGGGCGGGCTCTTGAGAGGAGTAACTTGCTCTCCCCGCATCAACCGCCTCCAAATTCACCCTCCGCCACGGCTCCCCTCAGCCCGTCATGTTTCTGGGCCAGATACCAGCCGGGGGAAAAAGGCTATTTTAAGGGACTACCAAGAAAAAAAAAAAAAAAAAAAAGCCAAACGCCCTGCGAGGCGCCGAGAGTCACCGCTCCCGCCTCGCTGCCTCCCTCAGCCAGAGTGCCGCAGATTGACAAGAAAGTTGTAAAAGCGGTATTTTTAAAAACGTGACACACACACCCCCCCGCCCCGGCAGAGCCCAGGTGGGAGCGGTCCCGGTCCCTGTCCC
>JANZLQ010000060.1:2578702-2608050 GCA_026212715.1 Elanus axillaris
CCCCCCCCGCCTTCATCCGCCGCCTCACCGCCTAACCTGGGCCGGGGAGGGGGGAAGGGCCCCTCGACAGCAGCGAGGTGTTGATCTGGTTCTGATACTGGTTAGATTCGTGTATTTGGCGTTTCTGTCACGTCTTGGGGGGGGAAAAAACCCGAGTGGTTTTGAGGGGAACGTCTCGCTGACATGGAGGGAGAGGGGCTGCAGGTACGGCCCTTCGAACCGGAGGAATTTCCTCACAAGCAATGAGAAGAGGGGGTTGTGTTAGTACTTAAATTCGCTTGGTTGGACTGGGCTTTTTTCCCCTGAATCCTCACCTCTTCCATCTAATTTCCCCAAAATGAAGTCAATGCTTTGTGACATGGAAACATTACCAACTTCAGCTTCTGCCGGCTTAGGTTTCCGCCACAAACTACCAATCATTTAAACACGATTTAAACAACGAATGGCACGTTGTCAAGAAGGTGGAGTAATACTACCCAAAATGACATCCAAAAAGGTTTTCCCATTTCCAGAACCCAGCTTTAACATCAGTACACTGCTCTTCAACTTCGGAGATATCGAACCAACCCCAAAACCCACCCGGACTCTGCCCTACCTGTCCGCCAAGCAGCTTAATTCATAACACGCTGCGTAACAGAAGGGAGAGAGCAAAATTATATCCTTCCTTGTCCTTTTTGAATCAAGTTCTGACTTTGCACCCAGCAAAGCGCTTGGAAAATTACAGCTACTGCCGGAGAAACATTATCGCGTTCAGCCGGCGAGTAAGAGCTGCTGAAGATAGCAGATGGGATTTCACAAGGGAGAGCAACAGTTGTTCCCTCCCAGCACACTCCTCGAGAAAGCTACCTCCTCCCCGAGGGATCAAAGGCAATCACCCACACAGAAATGTGGAAGTAGTTCAGCTCCAACGGCAGGAAAAAAATACAGAGATTTGTACTTGGTTTTACTGCCGTCACAGAGCCCTAGAAGTTCATGATTGTTCAGCAAAACATAATATTTTTAATTTCTTTTTTTTTTTCCTGCAGGAGAGCGATCCCGCTGAAATTACTGTGCGGCATCACGAACACGCTCGGGTACTGGCAGGACTGGAACCCGATTACAAACCCGGCTGGGAGAGCCGAGCGGTGCCGGTGCCAAGCCTCTGCTTTGACACCACGCCAGCGTTGCCTTGGCAGAGCGTAGGCAGAGGCATGCTCTGCAAACAGCTCTGCCCCACTGACTTGGTCAAAGTCGCACGGAAAATCCTTGGCACAGCTGCGAATAGGAGGAGGCAATGGTGTCCCACGGAAGGGAAGAAGGAAGCCTCAGTTAGCCTGAATACCCCCAAACCCCCAAATCCTGGAGCTGTGGGCTGGTTTGGTAACAGGGTAATACTTCACCTGACAAAGTCAGGCTCTTTGGTGCATGTTCCTTTTAAAATGGACCCGTCCAAAGCTCCCTGCAAGCAGCAGATTGCTTCTGTGATTAATTAAGGGTACATCTGCAGTGCATCAAGGGTAGCCTTGTGTATACCACAGTGCATTTTTACTGTCAGCGAGCCTTAAATGTTATAGGCAGTTTCTGTTGCTCTAACACAAGCATAACAACTGCGTGGTTCACTCAGACCCATGCCCATTTCACACAAAGGCTCCTATCAAGAAACTTCACATAACTCCTGTTAAGGAAGCAACTTAGAATGTTAATCGATTAATAAAAATAATTCCTAAATTTCAGTGCAATAATTGCATCCCCATATTATGGCTGATAATATGAATCAGCCTGCTACTGTCCAGCAATAGATAATACCTTGGTTGTCCTTCACAGGGTATCAATGCTGCTCTCTTCTGGGCAGATAATACCATGCTGCTTTTAAAGGCATTCAGAGAAACTAATGCATAAACCCTCGAATCTGAGAACTGCATGCCCTTGGTGTTGTGATCAGCAGAAAAGGACACTATTTACTTTTGATCCTTTACTTCTGAAGGAGTTGGTGGCAGTGGCAGAGTGCAGGAGGGCAGATTTCGGTGACGTTCAGACCAGCGAAGCTCACAGCCTTCCTGCATACACCCTGGCACAAAGGAAATGTACTTTATGTAACGTTTTTCCCCCCTTTTGCATCTGAACCTGATCCCTTGTAGTTTTTACATTATGGTGAACATGTTTAGTAGGAAGTCCCATCGTGCTGCTGCCAGAGTAAGTCCTTAAAATAGTGACTTCCCTTTAAGGGTAGGCATTTAGACGTGTTCCCTGCAAAGGCAGATGAAGACAGCAGACAAGTGTTTCACAGGCTGAGGCGTTCAAAGTTTTGCTTGTCCTATACCCTGTATTTTAGTGAGCAAGGATTCCCTACTTGTGTTTGCAGAACAGTTGTTAAATAACAGTACCAGCAAAATTTTCAGCCTTATTGGGAATTAGTCTGGAGTGGCTTTATGCTTCCCAAAGCAGTGAAATGTGTGTTACGCCACTTGATGTATCAGCAGTGCTGAAACGTGGTCCAGCTCCTCACGTACCATCCCAAGGCCATCCCTCCCTCCATTTTAGGACAGAATTGGGGAAGAAGCATCAGGAGAAAGCCTTTGATAATATTTGTGCCTGAAAGTATTTCCTTGGCTGCCTGTGGGGGCCATAAGGATTCTTTACACACCCAAGAATGGAAAAAATATCTTTATTAATTTGTGTATCATAAATTTGTCAGTCTTCTTGCCTGAGGTTCTCTTTGCTGGCTGCAGGAAGGTCAAAGAAAAGAAATTGTTAGGGGGAAGCAAGAGCAATAGGACCCAGGAAGGGATAAGGTGTGTGTGGATATAGTGTGCCTACTATTTTTAAGACAGCATGGGTGAGTCTGTTCATTGAGAAATACCAGTGAGAAACACCATTCCCAGCAAAGCTAGCAGCTCTGCTTTTCCAGATCCAGACAGTAAGTTTTAAAAACCACCTAACCACTCACAAAACGGTTAATAGCCCCTGTTTAGAAAATGTGAATGCAGCAGCATCAGAGAAGAGATAATTCTCGCTAGCGACTGGATATTGTAGTATCCCAAGTACGTGATGAAATTCCCACAGCATACGTGGCTTCCCTAGCTTGTGTGGTTTGTCATACAGCCACTCATCTTTGTGTCTGTACTTAGTAAACCATGCCGAACAAGCATACCCTGCTTTGTTGGAGCTCTGCTCTGCATCTGTTAGGCTTGAGCCACTCTCCCATGACCTAAAAAAAAATGCTGCTACTCCGTACTTGGGGAAAACAGCTTACATTCAGCAGATTTGGCAGTATAGAACCATCCAGTAAGAAGTAAGCATATGCGTGTGTATATGTAAATATTAATCACTGCAAGTCGATATTCTAACCCAGGCACAATGTGCTCCAGGACTAGACAACTCATCCAGCTAACGAGGTTAAGGAATGCTACCATCACATCCAGACACCTTGGGTACCTGTTACAACCAGCTACCTACCAAGTTTAGGCAACCTTCGCCTACGTACGGGCTGAGGCTCTGGACAGGTAATGAAATGCTGAACTTGCTCCATATTTTTGTCTGAGAAAATTACATCATGCTTACATAATTGCAGTCTGCAGGCCTGATTAAACCTGTTCACGTGAATTGTTCCAACAGCACTCAGTGAACTCTAGAACAGACTGCATAGCAAGGACAGAAACATATTTTTAAAAGTTAATTTCCTCTGTTCCCCGAAGGCTTCACAGCTTCACGTCTATGAAGGTTACTAGCTGGTAGGACAAGTTACAAATCCATGTGTAGTCTGGGAAGTGCCAGTATTTTGATTATTCTCAGTGTGACTGTGGCCCCAGGAGTCAAAGCGTACTGATATGAGCAACTATAAAAAGGAGCTCTAAAGCTTGCTGCATACCACTGCAGCTGCCTGGAGAATCAACATCACCCATAGAAATCTCTGCAGAAGGGTTTTTGCACTCAGCTGCCATCCTCCAGCTGCATCAGAAAAGAAGGCTCAAGGCTGTGAGTGACAATGCTGGAAACAGCAGGGAAAGAGAAATGATATGGTAGTGCCCTCGGTGTGAAAAACATAGCAAATTTATATGATAAAAGCGATATGGAAAAAATACTCACACATTATTAGCAGGAAGGGTTCCTAAGACAGGGACGAGGATGTCCTTAGGAAAAGGTTGGTAACTATCACAGACCAGTAACCCAACGCTGTGGAACTGAGTAAACCACAACATAGGTTCATAGTGGCTAATTACTTGATGAATCTAGCTTAGGTCAGGCTGCAACTCTGTAAAATGTGTTTGTTATTTGAACTGACAAAATGAAGCGTTTTCTAGATGGCTTTGTTCTGTTTGTTTTTTTTTTCCCTTACCTGCTTGAATGATCATGAGGGGTATGCTGAAAGCACTTTAAATTCAGGCTGATGATGTTTACTTTCCTGGCTGCATGATTACAAGGCTTATAACTGAACTTTGAAATTTTGCAAGGAGAGATGACAGACGAGATTGGAGATTATTAACTCCTTCCTTCCACCATCCCCTTTTTCTTTTCTGTCCCTATTTGTGAAGGCATCGTGCCTAGCAAATCCGGCAACTCCAGGATCTGCTGATTAAACATGGGGTTTAACCTGGATGTTCTCTGGCTATCTGCTGTGATTTTACATTTGGTCCTAGTTGGGAAACGTGAAGGCAAACCTTCTTCTGGCCTTCAGTTGCCTCTGCATTAGGACTCCTGCAAGGATTCTCATTTCAGTTGTCTCCAGCAGTATCCTCTTCCATAAGAAGCAGGCAGAGTTATCATTACAGGTATTTAAATACAATCATCGCATGTACATACATAGTGTTAGCTGCGAAGAACATTATTTATTTCACTTAATTGTCTCTATGCAGTTAAGAGTTTTTCCAAAAATCATGCATTAAGGAAAAAAAATCCTGAAAGTAATGACACGGTTTGGAGTAAAAAGAAGACAGTATAGATACCCATGCAGGAAGAGACAACCATTTCTCATATGGAATAAGGCAGGAGCTTTCCAGGAGCACAGATAATCTTAAGTTTCTGTGATTAAATGCTATTTCATAATGCATAGTACAAGAGTACTGAGTTTAGGTCAGATTAGCAAATTCCATTTCTGTAAGTTCCCAGCTTTGGAGCACTGAACTCTGCAAAGGTAATGTGTGCTGAAGGAGGTTGTTCTTCACTGTAGCTTTCTGCATGTTTATTCCCTATACCGTTTTCAAACTCACAGGCTGAAAGAAAAATAAGAAGTTTTGTGAAAACCCAAATTTGGGTTTGACAGCAAGAGTGGCTGAAGCTTCTCTGAACTGCAAGGTTGTAGCAACAACCATCTGTACAGATATGCTTCAGTATTTACACGTGATCAAGTTATCAGCTGAAGTATCATGTTTTTAAATTCCTTTTAAAGGTAAGAAGCTTTGATTGCAACATCTAGGATCAAATTATGACTTCTCCCTGTCTTACTTTGTCAGGTTACAGATTATACCACATGACTAATACTGGAGGAAAAAATCAATTCTCATTTTGTGTTAATTTGCGGATAGATGTGCCCCAAACACTAATGTTATCACTAGATGACACATGGTCAAAACTGAAATAATTTAATTTAAATTTCCTTTTTTTTTTATTTCAGGTATTTCTGATACTGTTCTTTCCTGTCTTAAAGTGATCAAATTGAGGAGGGATGAGTAGCACTGAAAACTATCAGCAACATTTTGGTATTTCCATGGTTTGCTGTGTAAGTCGTTACAAAAATATGTTCGCAGCCAGCTGTTTGATTCTTTTTTCCATTGAAAGTGTAGCTCATGTCAAAAATGCACCAGATTTTTTTTCAACTGAGAAATTTTATTTTAGCTACATGTGATCTTAGGAAAATTATAGAACTCAATTTGTCATTATTATCCAGTGAGCCATAGCAATCATTGCGTATGACAGTGCTGCACATTTGTCTTGCTTCTGCAACAGGTACTTTCTATTTCTGTATTTTCATATTTCTCAATGACATATTTTTCAGAATTTTCTTCTCAGAAACTCCAGTGGTATTATTTTTATAATAATTTCCTTTTACATGACATCTCGTCACTACCAGTCCTTCATGAGCAATTGATGCAAACTTCCGAACACAGTCAAGCTTTATGATAATTATTATCTTTCCTGGTCTATGCTATTTTTTTATATGGTTGCAAAAGTGCAAGTGTCTTCTTATTAGATGTTGATGGAAAATTGACCATAGTCATAATCTGCATGTAGATGCAAATCAATCCACCAAAATACATAAGTAATACTTAGAATTAACATTAGACCATTACAGTTTTGCCCGCTGTGGACATGCCTTGTAGGGGTCCTGATGCTCTGTCCCACTCAGTTACAACTTAGCCCATGATATCTACATGTGATGAAACCATTTAGCATTCCAAAGAACGAGTCTATAAGTAATTCCAGCTGCAATTCTCTTAACCATGCTGTTCTGGAAATATCTCTCAGACATAGCTTTTTGCATTTTGATGGCAGCATAAATGCCCTGTATAAGATTTGCTTAGAATTATAGGCTTTGAGTATTTAGTGGTTCTTTATATGCATGCAACAGATTAGTTTGTGAAACAACTTTTGGCAAAGAAAGCTCAGATCCAATCCCACAGAAGTCAGTGGGATGGAGGGGGGAAGGGTCTGAGTGTTCAACATGCTTCTCTTAATCATTTTCAATTCTTTGTTTCAGCCTGTCCCCATCCCCAGGGTTCAAACAGCCGTGGCAGTGCAGGACCAGCGAGCATACGAATCACTCAAGGAGAGATGATTCTCCTCCAGTGTGAAAAACTCTCACTCAGGCCTTCATCCAAGCAAAACAGGTGATTTCTCTCTCCGGCTCCAGTGCCCAGGTCTGAAGCCCACCCGAGGCTTGGAGCCCCCCAAGGCTCAATGCGGGGCTGCTGAGCTGGGAGAAACGCTCCTGGGAAGCTCTAACGTTCCTTCTAGCCAGAAATATCCAGTCTCTGCCCAAAGGAACCAGCTGGCTCTCACAAAACGTGTTACACGTGGCTGTTCAGTCTCTCAGATGGCATTTCTTTGCCTGTGTTACAAAAAAATAGAGGCTGGGGGCTATATGTTAAAGCAGGCCAGGTCTTAAATGTCAAGGTACAGCCACAGTGTTATTTCACATTTGAGTAGTCAGGGAAAGCAAACATGAATAAGCTGCAAGTAGAGAGAAAGCAAGTCCAGCCTTCCACCCAGTAGAGAAAAGGCTGGTGTGGTGTTGGATATTGTGCAGAACCCTGCAGAGATTTATCCTGGCACATCAGAGGATCAAATACAGCTCACAGCAAAGTTGCAAGTCCAGCATCTTTAGGCAAGGTGAGAATCGAATGGTCAGATACCAGGACAGCTTCCTGGGAACTTCCTCAGAGCCACCCAGAGCTTCAGAAAAGAAAAAAAAAAAAAGAGAATTTCCACAAAGGGGGCTCTTGGAAGTTCTCTTCTAGGGAGGAGTCAGCCTGTCAAAGTGCACCGTCAGTATTCATCAGCACGACTGGGACTTACTCCGTGGAAAACCACTGGTGGCTCTTTTGATTGCAGTAGCTGCGTTTTAGAGTACTGATGTGTGGTTACTACAAGGAGTGGTTAGTGTTCGCAGTGTAGTTTCTAGTATGAAACAAATACCAAATTAGCAAGGTGTTGTATTTCCCACAGCAATGATAGTGTGTTCCCTGATGATACCATTCATACTCCCAGGGGAGAATGCTAACACTGATCCTTGGAGTCAAGCTTACATGGTGATAATAAACAGTACTTAAAAACTTCACAGTTGCCATCAAGGGTCCTCACAAAGGGGACACTTGTAACAAAACAAGAGACAGCTCTGATTGATAGACTGTTTTGTGGGAAAAAATAACAGTTAGGTAACACATAAGAATCAATGGCTGGTTTTAGCTTTTCAGTGGTCTGATTTTCCATTAGAGCACCCTTCAGTATTTTTGTAAATACATCATCCTGTGCAGAACTGGCTTTTGCGACACACTTCCCCTGACCCACAGAGCTATCTTCAGGTGTTTTGGGCCAGGCTGCATTTAATGTTTCTCACGAAACACTTCTGAAAACCAGTGGACTAACATCAAATAATATTTAAGAAATTTGCAGCAGGTGATTGCCAAGAGCAAAGCTGTGAATGCTGAAAAGTTGATAATCAGGACATGTGAGATGTGTATCTTGCTAATTCTGTTTTAGCACTTACCTTTAATTAAACTAAACCCCTATGTTGACCAAAGGCATCTCCTCCCTGAATGTACGTGCTTCAATACAGTAATTGAGTTGATGGTCTGTACTATTGAAGATGGCTAACAACAGCTTAGGAGAAGGTGAGGCAAAATCTGTCTTTGACAAGTGTGAGAAGAGATGAGGCAGGACACCACAGAGAATCACTGTATCAGGGGTTTTGCAGCTTTAATCTGAACATGGCTGGTTTTAGAGGACCTGTTGTACACACCGACAACACTAATGACTGCCAGCAGAGACAACCCCGTTCCTAGAGCAACTGACATAGTGTGCAGCCCTCAGGATTTAGCTAAAGTGTATTTTTGCCAAGTAGGCGTTAAGTAATTAATTCTTTTTGTTTCCATCAAATTGAATTATGCTTTTATTTCACCTCTTTCCCTTTGGGTTGCCACTTTTAAAAATAAAACTGTGTGGGACAGAGGACTTATAAAATAGGGCCTGAGAGGTTTCCATGGGCAAAATTAGGCTGAGATAGACAAATGAATGATGTGAAGCCAACCCAAGAGCAAGTGTGTGTGGAGTGCAAGGGGAAGGATGGCTTGGGGGGCATTAGCCTGGGCCAGTTCAACTGGCTAC
This sequence comes from Elanus axillaris, assembly GCA_026212715.1. Classification (NCBI taxonomy): domain Eukaryota; kingdom Metazoa; phylum Chordata; class Aves; order Accipitriformes; family Accipitridae; genus Elanus; species Elanus axillaris. The sequence goes on from JANZLQ010000060.1 coordinate 2,587,502, forward strand.
AGGATCTGACTGCCCAGGATGGGTGAGAATTTACAACTGTTTATGTTTAAATCTGATGGAGGAGGGTAAGAAGGTGTAGCAGAAAGACACCAGTCAGAGCACTGCTTACCCATGAGTATTCCCTACCGGAATATTCAAAGGCAGTCCTGGAGGTGCGTTTGTGCTTTAAAGTGCGGAGTGAATTAATTATCTGAATTCTGATCAGTTACCTTTTAACTCCAGAGAGTAACCTTACAGCCTATAGTTCTCACTATGTAGTGGAGTGAATGGCTTTTCTACAAAACTTTGATTTTTGTGTGTGTTAGGGACGGTAACCGTGATCGCCCATTGCCTTCTTTTTATTGCTATTCTGTGGCGCTTCTAACATTTTGGGAAGCAAGGCAATGCCTGCCAAGAATCTTGTCTCCCTCATTACTTAATCCTGAGAACAGCAGAGAGCAAGACTCCCATAATCTCTAGCAGGGGACACGCAAACACCTTGGCCATATAAACCCACATTTGGCTGTCAGAGGGGCATCCTGAGCTGGACCAGAAAAAGGGATCTGTGGCAGGGCAATATTCCTTCTGCCTTTGCCAAAAGCGGCTTTCTTATCACCATTTGCTGTTGGCAAGCTGTTCACACACAGATCTACCCACAGTGTGGAATGATAATATTCAGAAGTCATAAAGCATCCTCATTAAAAAAGTTTCCGACTAGCCGTGGAGGGGTGGGGGGATGCAAGTTGAATGGCAAGCGGTGGAGGGGTCAGAGAGAGCACTTTGATCTATGCCTGCAGCAGAAAAACAGCCAAAGAAATCACTGTACATACACTACCCACACCACCATATCATCGAAGGGACAGCAAACCCTGGGATTATTTTTGTCAGCAGTCAAATGATTTCCAACCTATAAGGGTACGCTCCGTGCCAAGTGGTAACGGGGCTTTAAGACCCCAGTGCTCCCGTACTCCTAATACCCTGTAGCTACTTCACTCTCAGCTGAGCCTGGAAGCCCCATGTACATTGGGAAAGGCAGAGGTAATGGCATAAGGAGCCCTGCAGCAAGGCAAGAAGGTTTAGTCAGCCAAAAATGCTGGGTTTTTTTTCAGCCAAAAAATGCTGTGCATGCAAAGCGAATGCCCCTGAGCTAGTGACATATGCTAGTGAGGTATTGCCTCTGCTCCCCTTAGCTCTGCCCACATGGCCCACGAACTGTTGTGGGGTCAAAGACAAGCTATTAAGACCTAGAAATGAAGTAGAGTCTCTGGGTTGCTGGCAGGGATGAAGTACTAAGTACTTTGCCAGCAACATGCTCTTCTGAGCATAAAACAAGAAGTTTTCCTCTTTATTACTACTCAGCCTTTGCTGTGCATTTCTCTTTTCCTGGTACTGTAGGAAACCTCCACCCTGCTCGGTGCTCCAGGGCTGCATCCCTGCAGGGGATCCCTGCATCCGTTACATCCCCCGCAGGGAGCATCCCTGCAGCAGCACCCAAGCAGCTCCAGGCACGGCAGCAGCCCTGCAGCACTGGGTGCTGGGTGCGCAGGGCAAAAGCCAAGGGCAAATACACTCACAGACGTGTCCAGGCTCTTGCAAAACCCCCCCATTCCCTGTGGGAGAGCTGGGGACGGTGGCAGCGGTGGCAGAGCAAGGGGAGGCTCGTGTTTAAAGGAATGGCTGCGTGTGCTTTCTTTAACAAAATAACTGAGACGCTTCAGAATGGAAGGATTGCTAAGACACTGAAAACTCTGTTTGTTTTAGGGGTTTTCCCAGGAATTAATGAGCAGCTGCATGTTGGAAAGAAATTCCTACTCATGAGGCTCTCAGGAGGGTTCAGAAATCTTTATTGAAAAATAAATGGAAAATTTGAGCCACAGAGCAAGTTCTCCGTGTTTCTTGGAAACACGATTCACATTCCAGCCTCATTTTCTAGCCCTTGGACAGGACAGAAATGTAAGGAGAAAGGTGGGAAAGTGGAAAGGAAGAGAGGGAGGCCAGCAATAGGAAATGTGTGTGTCACAGGATGAGCTTAGTGGAGTTTCCATGTGGGCAGTCAGGGAAAAACTTGTATTCTTGTGTCTATTTAAAGCACTGTTTTCAACACCGTATTTTTACTTTTGTGAAGTATTCATATTTTTGCTTTTGTGAATTGGTGAAGGAGTCCAGATAAGTTTAAAACACAGGTACTGATTTTGAAAAACAGATATGGAAAACATATTTTCCCAGAAGTATGTGACGGTTTAGTGGGGCCCAGACTCAGAACTTTTGATCTCCTCAGAGAATTTGGCTCATGGTGGCACAGAGAGCAGTAATGCTACAAGTCATTGCTTGAGTCTTAGTCTTGGACCTTATTGTGGGACCTTTGGAGTCAATCAGTCAATACAGGTATCTCTTAATTCATGTCCATGTACTACTAAAGACCGTAGGGGTGACAAGAAAATGATATGATCATCATACACCTTTCCTTTGCCTCCTGGAAGAGCAGTCTTAATGACTTTGCACTGTGGACTGTGGCTCCTGCTGAAGTGGGTAGTGAAGTTCCCCATTTCCATTGCAAATAATAATGTTTAATGATCAGCCAAAGTGCTGATCTTACCCTCTTCAGGGCAATATCCTCATGCCTAGCAAACAGCTGGTCACGCACACAAAATTAAGCATTATGGGAGAGCTGTTAGGGAGGGTGAAGAGTTAACTCTTAGCTATCCTCTTCAGAGGTATTTGGTTTTCAGCTTCCCTGAAGGATGCAGGGCTTTTCCCCATCTTGCCAGCAAACAGCCACATCTCCAAATGGCAAACTCGCCATCTTCAGGCCAGCAAGACAACTCACAAGGACAAGGGAACAAACCAGCCCACAAGCTCAGGGACACCTTGCTTATGGTAGTCTTAGGATTTCCTCTTCTTTTATGCACCAGTTAGCAAAAGGAAATCGCCCTTCGGCTGTTAAACCAAAGGAGTTCGGTGTGTCTGTCTCTGGAGCTTAATTCTATCCCAGTGGATTGTTTAAAAAATGTAAAAAAAACCCTTAGATTTGATGTGCTGCAGCAGGCTTCTCCTACCCTTGCTGGCTGCAAGGAGAGAGCACGCTGCTGGGCTCCTGCTCCCTTCGGCTTCCCAGCCCAGGCCTTAACACCCTCCCTCAGCTGCTAGAAATGGGCACCCGTTTCCCCGTGAAACATGGTTTTGATAGAAATATACTGTTTCTTAAGCATATTTTTTCCATGAGAACATATTTTATTTTTTAAAAGATGCTAAAACACAGTGTTTCTGAAAGTCTGAGCTTTCTTTGTCAGGAATGTTACTGGAATGCATTTTTTCGATTTAAAATAAATTTTAAGGAGAAAAGTTACCTTATTTCAGTGGCTGTCTTGTAGTGCTCATGAATCACAGTTGCATCCAATTAACAGTAAAAAGTCAAAACCTAAGGAAAATGTTTCATTTTTTATAATATTATTTCCATTCAGCCCTTAAAAAACCCCAGAGGAAACTAAGGCAGCCTCCGTTTCACCCCATTTTGCACAAAAGCTATGTCAAAGCTGCTAAAAGGAAAACACACGTATTCTATCCACACATACACACACACCAGCAACAGAAAGGTTTGAAAGCACCACGGAGGAACCAGAAAATCTGCAGCCCTGCCTTTGCCAGCCCTGTAAGCCATGTCCTAAATACCATCATGCGGCACGCTAATGAGGAACAGCAGAGCCTTGTTACTGCTACGCCTCCCGCCCATAATTCACCGCTCATTCGGCCCCACTGGTCCTGGCAAATGTGAGCGAGACCCAAGCCTGTCTGCTACGGCCTCCTCCGGCTCTTTTCGGAGGTTTGGGGGTGGTCTTGTCCCAGTTGGAGCTTCTGCTACAGAGGGAGCTGCCCAGGGAACCCGTCAAAGCTTCAGGGTCCTGTCGCTTGCTGGTTGGCTTAATAGGCTCTTCCAATCCTTCATCAGTCACAGGGCACTCCAAGAGGAATTTTAACGATCCTCACAGGGGTTGTGGTGATCTCGAGGCCTTCAGAAGGGAAGCTGAACTGTTTTTCAGCCCCTGGGACGTGGACAATTATCTCATCATAGTTTAGCCCCTGAGATTTGCAAACAGCTGATTTTTCATTTAAACCTGGGTTTCTGAAGGAGAAAGCATGAAGACCTGAGTTTGCGTTTCTGTTTGCCTAGAGTTGGGTGCTAGTGGTGTGCATTGGAGAGCAGTGGCCACTTATTTTAAAAAGGTATTTAAATAAGTCAGTGAACCAAATCTTTAATGTAAAACTAAGCCTCAGCGTTAGCTTGTTTGGAAGGGAGCAGGCAGAGGTTGCACTTGTGCCGCTTGTCTGCTTCCAGGTGAATTCTGAACATGAGGGACTGAAGTTAATAGAAAATAATAAATGTAAGCTTCAATCTGAGTTTTTACATTGCCTGGAAACTTCAGGTGAGCTCTTGGTTGCGGTCAGATAGGAGGTACATCCACGTGCATACGCTTGTGCAGACTGCCGTGACCCAAAGAACTTATGTATCACATATACAAAGACAGGCACCAAGGCAAGGGGAAAAGTCATATTCCCATTACGTGGATGGAGAGGCAAAGCATAGAAAGAAGCTGATTCTTTTGATGTCAGAAAGACTTACTGTATTTTTTGGGGGAGGTGGGTGGAAATCAAGACTTACCTGTGTTTTTATTATATTTTCTTAGGACAGCTTGTGCTTAAGTGCTTGCTTCCATGTGGTACTTGTACAAGTCTGTTTCTTCTAATTCTCAGTGACATTCAGCTTCATATGTGCTCCTGCTGGGAATTGTGCTCCCACACATTTTACACGGACCCTTTGTACCTTTTTCAAACAGGGTTTGTACGAGCCTGTGAAGAGAAACGCCAGAGGAACATCAGAAGTCCCCAAGCAACTGCTAGCACCGCTTTGGGCAATAACAGGGGAATTGCAACTCGACTAAATATTCAGCTCAGAAAAGCATTGCCTATGTACGGGATCGCTCCGATAACCTGTGTGCTCATGTGGGTTCTCTCCTACCGCGGCTCTGCCCGGTCTCCGCCGCTCTTCTCCCGCTCGCCTACACCTGTCCCCTGGAGAATTAACAGGGAAAGAGCCGAAGGGGAGGTGTGGATCAGCGGCGGTGGTGTTGGAAGAGGAGTCAGATGCACAGGACCATGGCGAATGTGGGCGGGCAGCCTCTGTCCTGGTATCCCAGTGCTGCTCAGGTCCAGGTGGTGGGTCCAGGCTGGGTGTTTGCCGGACTCCTGTGAAGCATGTCCTCTGGTTTGCAGGTGGAGCGTGAGGATGGATTAGACACCAGCTATTGCACAGAGGGTTTGTGACAAGAAGGAACAGAACGGAACTCGGCTCCTCCAAAGCATCTTCAGATGGGGCAGGGTGAACCCTCAGCGAGATCCCTCTCTTCCCTTCAGCGGCATTTGTGGGAGCAGAAGGAAGGTCCGGCTGGAGCAAGGGCCAGGGATCTCCCTGGGGTTTGCTGCTCACAGGCTAGCCCCAAGTTTACCCGACTGCTCCAGGTCACCCTGGACCGCTCTGTGGGTAATTGTATTTCCACATTCAAAGGTTCCATTTTGCCCAAGTTTCGTGTTCTGGAAGAGACGGCATCCAGCAACCTCAACAGTAAATGCTGTTTTCCTTAAAGTTTATATATGACGAAGGAGCTGCCCAAGGCCTTTCTGCAGCTCTAACGCACTAGCGTGGTCACCAGGTTACTGGCTTCTCCTGCCAGCCGTAAATCACGGATAACCAAACCTCATCCAGCCCTGCCGCAGCACCCGTTTTGCTTCAGGTGTGCGTTTAATCCCTCCCATCACTGAGCAAAAGCAAGATAGGCAGTCACGTCAGGCCATGCAGCCCTGGCTGGCCACCCCCACTCCATGGGCAGCGTGGGAGGAGGAGGATGGTCCCACCAACTTGGCCCTTAGCCCGTCGCTGCTCCTATTTCGGTGGCTGGAGTCACCTCCCTGGCACACAGCTTGCTCCTTGCCCAGGTCTGAGGAGCTGGTAGGAACGGGGCAAAGAAGGAGCAAGCTGCAGAAAATGCAGCTCGTGGTGCTCTTTTCAAAGCCACAACATCTGCATAATTCATGCACCGTGTTTTCTACCTATTCCCAGTTGTCCCATGAAACTCGGCATGTGTCAGCTCTCTTGGGCATAGGGAAAAGAGTCTGCATACTGATGAGATACTTACAGGTGATGTTTGTCTTTGTTTCTCGTGCTCCTTCCTTGATAATGACAGAATGATTACAAAACCGTTCTTTTGTACGCTTTTATTATTTTCATCTTCTTGACACACAAGTAAGACTCAGTGGTACAAATAAGTAACCTGTCTAAGAAGGGAAACTGTTTTATTAAGAAATCTGTGTGGTATGACAATGGTACAGGCTTTCTTGTTACATGGTGGGTGTAATTTAAATGAGTTAATAAAGAAGATGTCTTTTGGGGATTTCTGTTCTTCTGCAATAAGTTTCTTGGAGTCTGGAGACAGTTAGAGCTGAGATACATTTGGTGGGACCCTATTTGGGTGCTTGGATCACCGCTGCCCACACTGTTCCCATTCTTCAGGAGAATGAAAGATCTCAGTAACTGGGGCTGGCAACCCAGAGCTGCCTTCGGGTAGTCCGTTGTATTGGTACGAATCCCCAGGGACAGAAGCATTTTACTCTGGTGGTGTAACTTGGCTAAACACAGTTGTTTCTTGGTGAGGATGGACCGGCTCTACAGTGTCCAAGAGTTTTCTTGCTTTCATTCCTTCCAGAAGCCTTGGGGAGCACAGTGATAGGAAGGACTCACCTTCTTTTCAGGCTGCATCTCAACCACATAAAAACTCTCTCACCTCCCTGCAAGGGCCAGAGCAACTGGCTTAGCAACTGCTGTGGTGCAGGCCAAAAAGGCGTGTTGTCTGCAGAAAGTGGTTGCAATTCCCTGCGGGAAAAGCAACCGGCACTGGCTGCACTCATCTATGGGGCCGTGGCGAGCTGGCCGGTCCCTGCTCACCAACTCGTCTGTGAACAGCCTTTTTTTTGTAGATGCAGGGGCAAGTAGGTGCCTGTGAAACTCTCCTGTACTTTGGAAATCTGGGTCAATTTTTTTTAGAAGGGGCTTTGGTTGCCTAACATGAGGCATCTTATGAATGAAGCTTGATTTTCAGACAGCAAGTACTGAGCACTTCCCCCCAAAATCAGATCCTTTAATAAGGTGTCCCATGTTGGGTATCTGGAGTCAGTAGCCATTTTCAGAAACATAGGCTCTAACAGCTCTTTGTTGGCTTTTTTAAGCTAATGAGTTCAGTGCATTATAGATTTCCATGGCTTTATTATCTGAGGAAATTTTCCCCCTGGCAGTATATTGCTGCTGCTGCATGACACACATCATCGAGAAGCTGCTGTAGTGCTTGCTTGCCAGGTGAAAATCCCACCATTTTACGAAGTTGTTCTTGCACCTGCAGCTCAGTGAAATACAAGCAACTGGAGGCAGGTTAAGGACAAACCCAGCACCATAATGGGAGGTGTCTACCAATTCCCCAAACTGTTTCAGGTCCTTCAGGTCATAAGAGGTAAAATACTGACGTGCTGCTGCTTTGGCTATTCAGTATACAAAAAGTCTTTTAGTTGGCAGGAAAGCGGGTACCCAGCAAGATTTTCCTCCTGTATTGAAAATTCTCATCAAGGAATGAAAAAAATGCTTCATTCTATGAAAAGAGATGCTCACAGAAATGAAAGAGAGAAACAAAGCTTGGAGGACATGACGCACTTTGGAAACCACGTAGGGAGTGAAGTAGTTAAAACTGTTTCTTGTAATAGCTGATAATACCTCTGTGCTTATTTCTCAGGCAACAGAGATTTCCTTTTGTGTTACAGAGCCGCCCCCCAACCCAAAAGCCATAAGGATCCCCAGTTATTACTTGTAAAGTTCCTCTGGTCACACAGACAAGCTCCTTTTGGATGATGTACAGTCCTTACCGGCAGAGGAATAAGAAAAGAAACAGTTCCTAAATTTCCCTACTCTTCCCACCACTATTCCCACTTTTCCTCTGCCTTCATCCTTGCTTTACAAATGCAGCCATTAGGTGGAGCGTTATTCCTGTCAGCAGCCCAGAGATCTCCTCTGTGGCTCCTCGGGATGCTTCACTGAAATCCTGAATAATCCCGGTGTGCTGGGATCTGCTGGCTGCAGGTGGAGATGAAAAAGCTAAAATGGGGGCGAAGGGGGAGCTGCATTTTCATATGAGGTCTTTTCTAGTCTCTTTACTGCTTTCCTCTATGACCAGCTCCACTGACATCCAAAGAAGTATAATGGGGAAAACCCGAGGCAAATTGTACAACTTAAGGTCTTGGTCTCTGTCTTTTTTTGTCATGCACGATGTGTTAAAGGTCGTCTAAGAAACAACTCTAGAAGATGCTGATAAATTAGTTATTTCACAGTTCAGAGCCAGAAGTGTGCATTCATTAATATTTTTTTTTGTTTCATTTGAACAATTTGGAATCAGACAGCGCTACCGGGACAACAGTTTCTTTGCGTTTTGAGGTCTGGAGAAAAGCAGTGACACATTTCCTAACTTTGATGTGGACCCATCGTGCCTCATGCTACAGCATTGGCCTGAGCTCTCCCACTGGCCAAACCTTCTCAGGGCTTGGGCTCTTTTTGCTGAGAGTAGCTATGCTTTATGTACCCTCTTTCAATTTGGAAAAAAAAAAAAATCAGCAAGCGGGAGCTCTTTGTTACGGTTTCATGGAGGCAATGCTCATCCAGCTCGGCTTTCTGAGCTGGGGGGGAGAGGGTCCTCTGAGCTCTCTCGGCACCTGAAGCCCTAGAAATATGGGCATCATGTTCGCTTCATGAAACTTTTGGGGAAAGTGGGGGTCTCTTTACAAAGCTGGGACTCTGGAGAGCAGGGTCTGTCCCGCTGAGCCCCAAGTGCCTCAGCCGAGGGCTGCGTAGCTGTAGGAGATGATGGGCACGTGTTTGGCAGGCGGAAGGAGACTGTACTACCACACCAGCGGGCACGTTTTTTGGGGTCCACGCTTGGCTACCTGAATCACCCAAACCAATCCTTCTACGAATCCCCCACTACTCAGCCCCTCTGAGAGGTGTCTTGCTGATACGAAGTGCTAGGGGAGATTTTTACTATGGCCTAATTAGAGAGGACATTAAACAATCTGAAAGGCTTTACTGATGCTGCTCCTGGAAGCCTGCCCGGCTTCTCTGCTTGCCCCAACCTCTACCCCACCACTTACCAGCAAACCCACCTCTTCAGTTTCTTCTTCACCCTTCGGGTGCCCCAGTTCCAGCTCAGAGTCGGGACTCCCCTTGAACACCTCCTTTACTTGGGCTTTCAAAAGCTCCTGGAAATCTACACTTTGGAGAATCCAAAGCAATGGGCTACGCCCGGTGAAGTGATATTGTCATTCATTTTGTCCAGTCCCCTTAAAAAAATCTCTGTCAGAGGCTAATTGCATAAGAATCTGAAAGTTCAAACTGTGTCACGACAGAGGGGTAATGCTGAAAAACCTTTTCCACCTGAGTTTTGTTTTTTCTTTATTTTCCCTGTGCCTGGCCTGGTTTTGATTGTCTGTCTGTATCTATAGCTAAGCCAGGGCTTTAAGGAAGCATTACTAAAACTGCAAAAAACCCCTCCTGCTGCATTTAGTGAGGGCTAAGGACCTAATGACTTCAGTGACCCTGATGCTTGTCTCCAAAGATGGGTTTTAGTAAAGCAGAAGGCTGTGGTATGGTGGAGGAACAGAGCTGTACAGAATTACACCCACCATGCAAAACTACGCAAGCCAAGAGATGTGCCAGCAGATGCATCAAAAATACCTGTTACACGTTCAGACAAAGTGAAATAGCAGCCCGGGAAACAGCCTCCCTCCACTGCCTCTCCTGCGACAAGGTGGGAGATGTGCTTAAAGGAGAGTGGAGGCACAGGACCTCTCCTCCCGGGGAAAAGGAGCCCAGGAAGGATTCCTGGGCACTGGGAACGAAACCTTATTTTCTGTTGCATATCTCCCTTGGGCAAGAGTGTCACCAGGGTCCGAGCCTTGCCATCTGCACACCTTCTGGCACAGCCGGTGTAGATCTGCGTACCCCTCCTCGAACTCCTGTTCTTTCCGAACTACCCATTTCTGACTTTTCTTTGCTTATCACCAGTGCTAAGTCTCCTGCCAGCATGGTCTGCGGCAGCTTGTTTTGGGCTGTTGACTGCAAGACACACCAATCTTCTATTGCTCTTCTAGCCATCGCCACTGGAATTCCTATGGCCTTGCTCTCTCCTCTCCTGGAGGATTAATTGTGTCAACGCCTGAAACAAAACTTGGTGATTTGCTTAAGTGAGGCACTACCCTTAAGGATGCATTTAGTGCAAATCTCTGTCATGTTTTAAGTGCTCTTCAGGGAGGAACAGTCAATTGACTTGGATGGATGATTTATGTCTTACCAGCAGAGATTAAGTCCTGCAGCAACCTAAAAGTTAACCCTCACAAGATGATTCTGCCTGACTTGTCCTGAACGTAGGGTGCTGCGCCTGATCCCCTACTGTTGTGTCTCTGTTGAGAAAAACAGACATTGCAGGTGTAAATTGGAAGAGTTGAGGGTACCTGCTGGTACACACTGACTACCTGCTTAATCCCTGGCAGACAGAAGTCCTTTAATTTGTGATAGCGTAGTGATCTTTCCAGATGTGAATAAGGGGCGCACACACCCCCTTTAAATTTCTTCTTTTAAAAGATTAGAAAAGAATAATTAAAAAGGCTTTTGCTGTGCTTGCAGGGGAAGCCAGCTCATAGAGAATTTACTATTCAAGTCTGCTGCAGAAGCTTTATGTTGTAAGGACTTTTCTCAAATGGGAAATGAATCATGGACAATAAAAAGTAAATTATGGTTTAGGTTTAGTACAAAGTGGCCTTTATGGTTGCCAGCTCATAAAAGCTCAGTGGGTGAAACACACCTCTGCGCAGAAGGGCAGTCTTGTACCTCCAATAAATTCTGTTCGGCCTCTGTTTTGAGGACCGGTGTGATATACATATGTGATTTTAATTTTGTGAGCCTCCGGATGCCAGAAAGCCTAATTCTTGGCACGTGGTGAAGGAAAATAAATCAAAGCCTAAGCCTTTTTAGCAGTCAGGGGACACGATGTTCACCTGCCCTCTCCCTGCCGGCAGCGTCCCCGGCCGGGCCGGCCCAGTTGTCAGGAATGGGACCGGAGAGCATTGGGCTGGCAAAGGGCTTTGATCTCCGCTTGCTGCCAGCCTGCTCCTGTCCTCGTTCCCTCCTGGCAGTGGGTCGGGGCCGTGCAGAGCGCAGTCCTGGAGAGCGTCTGAAAAATCAAATTCCCTCGCTGGTGTAAAACCCTCTCTTTTTCTGGATAGCCCTGCAACTTTCTGAAGCCGGAGGGTCCTTAGGATATGCCCTTAGGGTTCCTCCACCGTAAATTTTAATCCGAATGCACGGTTACAACGCTAAGCCAAACTGGTGTGTGGGAGGGGGATGCTGCAAGATTTCAGCTTTGCTACGACACCCACGGCAGCAACCCTGCCCTCGCTTCTCCGAAACAACGTTCGTCACCCGCAAACTTTGTGTGGAAGCCGCTATTGCTGTAAACACAAAAAATCGTACCCCATCAGCAGGATTCGGTGACACTGGCTGCTTCTTACTGCTCCGTTTCACATTGCTTTGTAAAATAAACACTTCCTAAGACTTTTAATGTGGGCTGCAGCACCAGCCTCATGTCTGCGTGGCCCGAGATTTGGAGTGGGGCAGGTGTCCCAGGAAGAGCTGAATTGCCCTGGCAAGGTGTTGCATCTCTCTGGCTTACGTTGTCCGCAGGAGAGGTCCTCAGGGCCTTTCAGCGTTGAGCTTTTCTGAGCGCTTATGCTTGCTGCACGTTCATCTGCAGCAATTAAGAACCCCTTGAAAGGGCCTATCTTTACAACAATAATGCACACAGTGTATGGGCAAAGTGCAAATAGCTTCAGAGGAGGTTAAATCACTATTTTTCCAATATTAATATTAATGAGGCTGAACGTTTGCATTCGCGGTAAATGTCTTGTAGCATCAACGTCCTTTGAGGATTTTTCTGCAGATAAATGAAGCATTCCCTTCCTTCCCCACTACTTCTGCTAACAGTGTCACTCAGTGCAGCAATAGATCAACAGGTCCTGTTAATCTGTGAAAAGGCAGAGCTTAGAACAAGCACTTTTTTGACATAATTAAAGCTGACACTGCCTACCACCATTCCTGGAAGAAGTAGTAGCAGAGTTTCATTAGAGTAAGTAAATACAAATAGAGTTCACCCTGAACAGCCATCTTTGTTGCAAACAAAACCCATTAGTTAGCAAGGAGAGTCTGGAGCGGGGCTGAATTCACGCTGATCTCAAAGCCCTTCTCATATTTAATTTATAAACTGATGATTAATTCAGTGATTAGCTAATTCACTTGCAGTGATTAATTTAATTCTTGTCTTCAGGCTAATGTTTAAGAAAGGAAAAAAGCCCAGCTCAGATAGATGCACATCAATGTCCTTGTGATTAAAAAATGATAATATAATGCCCTGGAGAGTAAAGGAAAAAAGAAAGATCGAGAGAATTGGTGGCATGATCTGTTGTAAGTTCTTGCCTAAGCTGTAGCCTTATTTTTTAGCTGTGATGTTTAAACGTGTCAGTTACTCTAATGATCAATGGTTTGAAAGATGAATCTAAGGGTCTTTCACTGTAGCTTTCCACTGTGTATTTTGAGAATGACGCTGCTTTAGAGCAGTCCTCCAGTTCTGCTTTTTTCTCACTTGTTTCGCCAGCTGCCTGCCAGCTCCCCTCCCTTTCAGCCACCGCTTTCTCATGCCTCACCAAATTCTTTGATGAGAGCACTTGGTACTTCTTAAATCCAGACTGTTTTTTCCTATTTCCAGCAGGATTTTCCTCGTCTTTTGATGCAACTTGAAATGAGGATGATTTGGGGGACTTTTCCCTATTAGACAAACCGGTCTCTTTTGGGACAGCATTGCTTTTACAATTTATGCCATCACTTGGCAATGGAGATTGATAGCTCTTGACATCGCCCGCAGGGCCTTCCTTTCCTGAGCCGTCATTGCTGTGCTTCTCTGATTGAGCTGAATACCGTAGCTGGTATTTCTCTTTTCTCTCAGGTCTGCTCTTCTTTTCTAGACTACCAGTTTTATACGTTGGTTTTTCGTCAGGTGGTGGTGGCGATTGCTTCTTTTTGGCTGTGCCGTTCTTTTCTTGAGGCTTCACCAGCGAATGTGAAGATGGGGACTGGCATGTCCCACAGCCTGGGTCTTTGCTTTTATCTTTTACAGCCCTTACATCAGGCTTTGTAAAGCTTGCAGATACAGTTTGTTGTTTTCCTTCTCCTGGGGTATTTTTCTCAGGCTTTGATGATTTATCACCCTCTTTTCCAGCCTTTGTTTCAGGTGACCCGATGTCCCCCACTGCTGGTGTCTTTTGCTTTCTGTCTCCCGAAGAGCTTCTTTCTTGAGGCTTCAGCACTTTGTTTGAAGAAGGTGACTGGTCAGAATTTGGATCTCCACCTTTTTCTTTTACAGCATTAGTACCAGGCTTCTTAAAACCTGCAGGACCTGATGTTTGTTGCTTTTGTTCTGGAGTATTTTTTTCTTGCAGCTTAACCAATGTTTCTGACGATACTGATCGGTATTTCTTGGAACTTGGAAATTTGTTCTTCTCTTTTGCAGCATTTGTATCAGGTGTTATAAAATCTTCAAACCTTGTTTGCTGCTTGTCTCCTCCTGGAGCGTTCTCCTCACGCTTTGCTGATTTTCTTGAAGGAGGTAGCTGGTTCTTCCCAGAAAGCTGGTGCTCATTACCCTCTTTTCCCACCTTTGTTTCAGGTGACCCAATGTTCCCCACTGCTGGTGTCTTTTGCTTTCTATCTCCTGAAGCATTTTCTGCTTGGGACTTCACCGCTTTCTTTAAAGAAGGTGACCTCTCAGAATTTGGATCTCCATTTTTTTCTTTTACAGCATTAGTACCAGGCTTCTTAAAATCTGCAGGATCTGATGTTTGTTGCTTTTGTTCTGGAGTATTTTCTTCTTGCAGCTTAACCAATGTTTCTGATGATACTGATCGGTATTTCTTGGAATTTGGAAATTTGTTCTTTTCTTTTGCAGCATTCGTATCAGGTGTTGTAAAATCTTCAAACCTTGTTTGCTGCTTGTCTCCTCCTGGAGCGTTCTCCTCACGCTTTGCTGATTTTCTTGAAGGAGGTAGCTGGTACTTCCCAGAACGCTGGTGCTCGTTATCCTCTTTTCCAGCCTTTGTTTCAGGTGACCCGGTGTCCTCCGCTGCTGGTGTCTTTTGCTTCCTCTCTCCCGAAGAGCTTCTTTCTTGAGGCTTCAGCACTTTGTTTGAAGAAGGTGACTGGATCTTCTCAGAGGCATGTTTAGTCTTTTTTTCAGACGCCTTAGTTTCAGGCTTCACAAAGTCACCTGGTGACACCTCTTTCTGTGACTCTAGAGAGGACGATTTCTTGTCTTGCTTCATCAGTGAATTTGATAACGGTATTCGACTTTTAGGATCACACAAAGTATTCCTCTCTCCTTCACAACTCTTTTTAGGCTGCGCTGGTTCATTTTTCAAATGATGAGGGGTATTCTCCTCATCAGTGGTCTTATTGTCCTGCCTTGATGTATTTCTTGGTGGCATTGAATAATTCTTGAAGCTTGACTTGATGTTTTTTAGCCCTGCACTGTCATTTGCATGTTTCATTGGTTCATTTGATGAGGACAGGTGGTGTTTCCTATTATTGCAGCAGATGTTTTCATCTACCGCCATATCAAGTTCATGTTTCACAAAATCTCTTGAAGGTGTTCGACGCTTCAAACTCTGCCCACTATTTTTCACTCCTTGAACGTCGGATGTTTGAGGTCTATAAACATTCTTCTCATTTGCAGAGTTATTGTCATGATCCCCTGCATCACTTGGTGTGAATACTTGTTCCTCCTCAGATTTATGTAAGGCATTTCTCTCTTCTCTCTCATCTGTCTCTGTCCTATCACTCTCATGCTTCGTGTCGTCACCCGACAACAAGAGCTTATCCTTTGTATGTTTGGAGACCTTATTTTTACCTTTTGCATGCTTCTTTTGGTCTGAGACCAATTTGCTGGGTGAAGGAAACAGGTTCTCTTCCAGCATATCACTTCCTTTCTTCGTGGTATTGTCTGAAGTTGGTGTTTGGTTCTTCTTTAAGGCTAATAGGGGCTTTCTTGCTAGTTCGGTTTTATTTTCCTGTTTTCCTGGCTTCTTGGTTGAAAGTGAAAGACAGTTCTCAAACCTCTGACATGTATTTGTCTCTTCAGCTGTAGAGTTTTCATTTTCTGTTGCATGATTTGGGGGCAGCACTTGGTTCTTAAAATCACATGCAGTTTTCTTCTCCACCGTCATATCATTCCCATGGTTTGTCAACTCGTCTGAAGAAGGTGGTGGATTCTTCTCATGGCCATAGCTGGCATGTTCATCTCCCATGCCACCAGCTCCCTGTCTCACCAGATCAGTAGGTTGAAGGGCTGGAGAATTTCCAAGAGTGCGATGGATTCTTTGTCCTGCAATCCCACTCATTGGTGTCGGTAAAGGGGTTGACGAGGGTGACAGCCATGCCTCAGAGTCAGGCCAGGGCATCTCATCTGCAGTGGCCTCTTCACGCTCAATGAAAGATTTGGATGGCTTGTGACACGTCTCCAGGTCAGTCAAGGTACCCCTGTGCAGGGCTCGATTGTTTGCATGATTCATCATTTCATTTGATGAACATAATTTGTCCTTCCCAAAATCTTCTTCTGCGATAAAGGAACGGTGCTTCACAAGGTCACCTGGCAAAGGGCTTTGTGTCTTTTCCAAATGAGAAGAGATGTGCTCTTCTTCTGCAGCACTGGGCTGCTTCTCCTGGATCTCATTTGAGGTGAGGATGAGTTTGGTCTGATTTGCATCTGGATTTGATATGTCCCCACTGGAATTACCAAAGTTATTTTGTGGGCTGGACATTTGAGGAGGCTGTGGCTGCTTGGTTTTGGATTCATTTTGCATTTGGCTGTTGGGTGCTTTATTCTCCTTTTCCTTTTTTGCTGGGACACCACTGTCATCTTTGCTAGAAGTAGAGGATATTTTCTCTTCACTGTGATATTTCGCTCCTTCTTTGGCTTCTTCAGAACACCTGCCTCTTAAACCTGGTGCCTCTTTTTGGACTATTGGTGGCCTTTTGCCAGAAGCTGGTGTTAGGAGAGTTAGCTGTCGATCCTCCACTGGAGGTTGAACTTCATGAGATGCTTGGACTCCTGGCGAATGAAATGGCTGAATGTTTCCCAGTGTTTTCTGCTCTGAAAAACATTTTTGGCCTGCAAAGAAGGTATCCTTTTCTGGCTCTGTGAGCTCTGTGTCAGCTTCCTCTGAACTGTATACGTACATAGTTATTTCAGGAATCTCACCTGTTTTAGTATCCTGAGGACTTTGTTTATGGGATCCTTCAGCTGTGCCAGAATAAGGCGAGATAGAAGGTGGGCTGTCTTCCTTGACATGTCGCACAGCATTGGTAGTCCCCAACAGTGAAGATGTATCAGGCCCAGCTGGCATGTTATTCCTGTCACAGCCCAGATTATATTCAGACAAGGGAGGAATGCAGTCTGCAAGTGCTTTGTTTTTACGGGCAGTGGAAGAGCTATCTAGATTAGGAGTAAAGTTGGGTCTTTGCTTTGTGGAATCTATTTTAGCCTCAGCACGGTCCTTTGCATCAGGCATGGCCTCAGGTGCCAGCAGTAACTCTTCTTTGTCCTCCCTGTCCTGTGCTGCATTTGCGGGTGTTTTGTTCTCACCAGGCTCTCTGTCGGACCCCCCCTGTTCCTTCAGTGGTGTATCCTGACCAAAAGGCTGCTTTGCGGCGTTATTTTTCAACCAGCTCCAAGGATGGTTAATTTTGGTAGCGATGCTGAGTCTGGGCACTGGGACCACGGAGCACACTAAATATTGGGATTCTGGACTGTTTATATCTGCGGCTGTCATTGCTGCCGTGCGCAGGACTCTGACCTCTGGCTTACGAATAGTTTTTCTGCTCGGGAAGTTTTTAGTCTTTTTCTCACCTTTGCACAAGAGTGATGCTTTCACCTCTGCAGCTGAGCAGAGAGCGTTTTGCTCAAACTGCTCCTTCAGTTTGGACAGGACTGAACTCCTGTTGACTATTTTCGGCAAACCGCTGTTCAGCCCCTTCTTTTTCCAGCTGGGAGACTTCTCCTTGGCCTCTTTTTCTTCGGCAGCTAGAAATTTCTTCAGGATGTTCTTCACTGTGTTTTTCCCACTGGCGCAGACCCACCTGGCCCTCTCGCTGGGTGCTGCGTCTGCATCCTCCTCCGTTGCTTTTCCATCTCCTTTCCTGTCCCTGCTTCTGTCCACCTTGTTGCCAGCCCTGCTCACCCACAACTTCTCTTTAATAACCAGTTTGCCGACTTCTCTTCTTTTCTTGGTGTACGGCTCACGATTGTTGTTTAGAAATCTGGACCGCAAGAGCTGAAATCTGGTGGGATGCTGACCCTTGTTTGGGTCTGAACGTGGCTGGTTATAACTCACCTTGTTTTCTTTACCTTCTGCCCATTTTGTCCTCTTGTTGCTGAGCTGTGGGTCGCCGGCTGCAAGCTCAGTGACGTACAGCAGCAGGCTGCTGAGAACAGCAAAGGCCCCTTGCTCTGTCGCCATCCTATTGAGCTTCTTCTTCAGCACCAAAGGGTCTACCAGCATCTTATCATCTCCGCAAAAGCGTGTGCTTTTGGTGCTGCACAAGAGAAAACACGAATGTTCTTTTCAAATCATCAACATTGCCGCTACCTCCTTATTTTGCTTTAATGGCATGCTACCAAGCGTAAAATGGAAAAAAATACTTTAATTTAGAACTTTGAGAGAGAGTTGTCGTTAGTGGCCTGTTAAAAAAGCATGCAAAGTGCTTTACAAGCTTCGTGAGGCATGGTGTGGTGGGAGCGTGCAGGGCTATGCACAGTCCCACACGGCACCGTCGGGTCTTTCTTCTGTGTTTTGTGGGCAGTGGAAGCGCTTAGGGGAGCAAGCAGCCCTAGTCGGGGTGGCCGCATCTCCTCTGCGCCACCCCTCACTCGTTTAATATTACCGTGTCCTAATGCAAGAGCAACATCGAAGGCATTTTCCTCTCCTGCGTAGGTAAAGCGTAGTCAAAGATAAATACGATGAGAACCCAGTTAGCAGGAAAACGTGGTTCTGCCTCTGGGTTATAAGAACAGACTCAAACCATTAAAACACAATCTCAAGGCTGAGGAACGCAAATGTGCCGCAGATAGTTTTTGCTGTTGGGACAGGTTAGAAGTCAGTAGGTGCCTCTCCAGAATTAAAAAAACACCACAGAATTCACATTATTTGCTTTTTGATAGCATTCAAATCCCACATCAGGACTACACTCTTAAATCTGCTTTGTGAAGGGTAGCACCGCAACAGCAACCCTGGCAATGTCCCTTGACTACAACCCCTTTTAATCTGGAGGAAGAAGGCTGGTATGTTGGACCTACGCTTCAGTTTGAAGAATCAGGCCCTTGGACAGCTGGGGATTTATGCAGTGCTTTAATTGGTGTGGATCAGTTACTAAATAAAATACTGAACTCAGCACAAAAGCTGGAGTGTGAATTCAATAACAATAGATGGAGATAGGAGGGGGGAAAAGCAAGAGGTGTCGGCTTTCTGACACCGTGAAAAGCTGCAAGGTTACTTCAGTGGGCAGTGAAATAGCTTCACGCACAGAATGCAGCCTGCATACCAGGAGGGGATTAATTTTTATGAGCAGAAGTGGAATAAAAAATTCTTTAAATTAAGCCCATGCATAGAAAATGAAGAAAGGCTGCAAAGAGACTCATCCTTTCAGGAATGTCAGCCTCGAAAGGTTGGGGAAGGCCCAGCTGTGCCCGAGCAGATGGTACTCCCCGGACTTTGAAAGAAATTGGACCTGGTCCCCCACTGCGATATTATGGAGGCTGTTTGCAAAGGGGGGGGGGGCTGGTCCTCGTCCAGTCAGGTCGTGACATTTGGATTCCACTTGGCTGCATTTCAAGTGCACATATTGAAAATTACATCCCCCAGCAGTGGGATGAAGTTGCCATCTTGAATGGAAGAAGGTCTATTTATAATGACTTTGTAGATATTTTTAAAGGCCAATAAAAGAAAAAAGCATGACAACTGGCCCATGTCTAATGTGACAAACAATACTTTGTAGGTTTTGATTGGGAATAACCACATTTCAGCATAGCACAGGTGCATGCTCCCACATGTGTAATGTGGTAACATACACCCTTTCTCCTACTGAATTGGCCACAGCCAAGGAGACAAGGCTCCCATGTTACACCAAGATCCCCTTTGTCACAACTATGGCAATTTTCAGAATAAAGAAAAATCAGAATTTGGGGTATAATTGGCTAAAAAGATCCTGGTTCACTCTCCTTCCTATAGCCAGTCTGCTGATATTTTGACTGAAAGCTTGCCATGGCAGAAGACTGCTCCTCTCCTCGCTAAGAAGTGCCTGGTGTATTCAGAAGCACATGTGGGGTCATCAGCCAGTGTGATTTAGGGTCCTCTCTGATCTCTCAGAACAGCAGTGGAACCAGGTGCCCTGCTTACCTCTCCCTTCCGGACTACTTTGGATACAATAAACGGCCACCGTAAAATATGGACTAGTCTTGCTTTCAGTGAGGTCAGCATAGCCAAACTACTATTGATTGTGAAGGGAAGAAGATCAGACCTGCTCTGCAAGGAATATTCACAGTAATTAATCACTTATGATCTATAAAATTCAAACAGCTTCATTAGCATATATTACTAGTGAGCTCTGTTCAGGGTTTTCCTTTTCCATGTTAGAGGGTTCTTACGGGATGCCATCTGAAGTGTAGCATTTGTGGGAATACTGCATTGCCTTAAGTACCAAGTCATGTTGCATGGGTTGAGTCTTTGATCCGTATTTACCAGCAAGCAGCAGAAAACAAGCAAACAGCTCTGGCATCTATTTAGGGCATTTGCAGTTCTTCCAGGATGACCTCACCTGCAAACCAGCATCATGACCGTGTAAATCTGAAATGCAGTCTGTGCGAGGGCAGTGGTACAATGACACTAAATTCTGAGACCACCAGAGAAAATGTGGGCCATGATGCATCTGCATTGTCCCAATGTTTGGAAAATACCATGCTTCCCCCTCAGGGAAGGAAGGCAAAGTCAGACGGTTTCTCACGTTTGGGAGTATGTCCACCACTTTCAACAGGCCAAGACATCATCCTTAATATTTCCTCACCACCTTTTCCCAAGTTTCATCCTGCTGGTCTTAAACTATGTGACCTATTGGTGAAATACAGTCACCTCTATATCAACTACAGATGGTCAACTCTAGTCCCACCTATGGTGGGAGGAACGGGGCCGGGAACCCCACGCCAGCAAAAGTCACTTCCCAGCGGTGTGAGCTTCCCCAGATGACCAGGCAGATACTTGGGCTCTTCCCTGATACCATGAAATGGCCTAAGACGGACTTCAGCCTCCTCGCCCCTCTCCTCCCGCCTACCCCCCCC
>JANZLQ010000060.1:2608150-2663521 GCA_026212715.1 Elanus axillaris
CAAGACGCTGGTTTTCACTGTTTTGGGTTTTTTTTAATGTGCGTGATGCTGCCTCAATGTGCGGCTGGTTTCTGGAAGCACTGCTGCACGGTTGTCGGCGGCTGGAGGACAGACTGCTTGGACCTCCAGAGGAAGCAAAGCCACCTTCAAAAGTATCCTGTCTTCTTGGCCCACGAATAATTAACATGCATAAGACAGGCAGCTTAGTTATTTATTTATAGGTCCTTCGGCGACACTTATCACGGCAGCGTTGGAGTGGCAACAGCCTGATATGCTAACGGGCAGCAGTGCAACCCTATCCCGCTGGCTGGCCCGTTCCCGGGAAACCTCTGGAGTGGACACGACTGAGTTGTGGAGTGGAGGAGAGCCGACGTGCCGCAGAGGAGGGAGAGGAGCCGGCACTCTCTCCCAGCTCTGCCTGCACCAACACGCTCCTGCCTTTCCACTCCGTCAGGGTCCGGAGGCACACATCTTTCTGGTGTTTTCAAGGAAATGATGGCCAACGTGCCGCTCGCCTCAGCGGCTGCAGAAACAGTGATTTACAGGGTTGGGCTGTGGGAATTGCCTTTTAAATGAGATTTGCTTATTTGTTTCTGAAACAAAACTTGGTCCTCCTCAGCCTGGGTAGGAGGTACAGGGGGAACAGTTATGAATGCTCTTCAGTTTTTTGGGGGTTATTTTTTCTAAAGGAAGAGGAAAAGCCAAAATGCCAGAGAAAATCCTACCTTATGCAGGATATGTTCTTCTCTCTTCTCTATTGCTGAATTTATTACAGGTATGCTAGAGGCACCCTAAACTAGAAGGAATGTTTTTAGAAAGTCTGTGTATTCTTTTAAATGAAAAGCTACCAACACAAATGCTCCTTTTGGTTTAACGTATCTCCAAAGCAAACAAGAAAGCACCTTGCGAAGCTGCCAAGAGAAAACATGCTGAAACAACAGCGTGTGAAGTAGCTCATAGTACGGAAAACCTTTTCATACGGATATTGTCATGCAGGCTGCTATTCATAACGGCAGGGATCACCTGCTCCTCTTTCTGCCAAATAACATCCCAGTGACGGTGCCAGCAATTGCTTACATGGAAAAAGGGGTAGGAAAGTACTTATGTATTTTTAGCTATCTTTTTAAAATGCTGTTCAGCAGCTGGAGAAAGATAGGAGAAACCAACACCACGTAGGCAACCCCTCACGGTGGAGTTTACAAAGTGCTATGTAGACCTCAGTTGCTGAACTTCTGAGGTAAAACATGAGATTAAACACTGGGGACAAATTCTGCACTCATTTCTGTGTCATTTCATTGAGGATTCCAGATTTGTGCCTGTGCTGCTGTGGGGGCATCAGAATCTCCTTCACCAGGGTATGCTGTTTACTTTGTGTGCTGCATGCAACTTTTAACTTAATCATAGTTTGTTGGTTTTCTTGAAAAATAAAAATTAAAAAAGGAAAAGAGAAAAAAGAAAATGAAAAAGAAGAAAAATAAAAATAAAAAGTAAAAGAAAAAGAAAAGGAAAAGAAAAAGGAAACGAGAAAGAAAAGGAAAAGAGGAAAAGAGAAAAAAGAAAAATGAAAAAGAAAAGAAAAAAGAAAAAGAAAAGATAAAGTAGAAGAAGTTGGAGAAGAGAGGAGAGGAGAGGTGAGATAGGAAAAAAAAGGGAATAAAAGGAAAAGGAAAAAAAGGCAAAAGGTACAGCGGTTGTAACTATTTTCTTCCTGGACTTTTTGTGGTGCTCAGACTTGTGAAATGTATCACAGCCTGACTGCTGACCTATTACAACTGCTTGAAGACCTCAGCCAAAAATCCTGATACTGATACAGCAACAGATAATCTGCTCAATCTAAAAATAAAGAATGATGCTTAGAAAATAGTGCAAGATTAATTTATTTACAAATATTTCAGCCAGTTATAGTTTAAAAAAGTTTTGTTCTGAAGACTGAAGAAGAATAAAAGCATAATTCAGAAATTTTAGACACACTGATGCTTTGCTGTTCCCTTGGGGGTATTTTTAGTGTTGGCTTTTCCTTTTCTGGAAGCTTCTAATGTAACAATACCTTGCACCACAGTGCTGATGCGGGGATCAGTGGTTCGTTAAAAGCTAATCCGCGAGACATTAGGTTTACAAGTGTCACAGACACATTAGATTTGAGAACAAGGAAGAACACAATGGTGAAAGGATTGCAAAATACACAGAGAATATCCCCGTAAGTGGGTACTACCATTAGTTTTGCAGGAAAGCATTAGTTCTGAAAATTAATTTCATATGTGTAATTACTGGTCACGGCTATTTAGGAAGTGGTATTATAGCCAGTTAGACTGAAATCAGTCAAAAGAAGTTTTATTTTTTTTTTCCATTTGAGATTATCTCACTGGTTTAAGCAGCACTCTTTAGACTCAGAAATCCCTACATCTGTAAAAAACCCACAGATCGCAAGTATCTAATCAGTCTTGAATAACTCAGCTATCTTCCCTCGCACCCGATCTACATACAGACTAACTCTCGGCTAATTCCTTCGCTATGAACGTCAGTCACTTATCTACAGGGTTTGATATAGTCTTTATAGAAAGAGAAAATGGCAGAAACTGCTTTACTTTTCCTCCATGGATAGTCGATAAAGATTCTCGCCCAAGTACTCGAGCCTCTCGCGCTGTTCCAGGTCCTGGTACAAGCCTTTGGGGACCTTGCTCAGGCCGTAAACCAAACCGTACAGGCAGCCGGCGATAGACCCGGTAGCCGCGCTTTCTCCTGCAGGTTTAAGCACAATCGCAATGGTCTCTTAATGCCACCTCTGCATACACAACCATAACCCACGCTGCGCAGAGGAGGAAATAAATATTAAGCTGCTGATGGAGCACGGTGGGGGCACAGCGGGTCAGTCCCAAAGGCTTGCACCACCGCCGTGTCCTGCCTCACCAGCGCAGGTGAGGATGATGAGGGAAGAGGGCGACGCCAAGGCAAGCACACGGCGATGCCTCTGCAGCGTGCGCTCCTCGGCTTGGAGGGTGTTTGGTTTGGGGGAAATCCACTCCAACACAACAGTTCTTGCAAGTAGCAAGCCATCGTTAGGAAAAAAAAAAAAAAAGGAGGGAAGAGTACTTGTGGGGGTACATGGAAAAATGTCCTCGACTGGAGAGCATCCCCTCCTTCCCCGCAGCACCGCGTGGCACTGCACGCACTTTACAACACCCAGCCGTGGTGGGAAGCACTGACGCTCTGTGCGGTCCCCGCGGGTTGGTGCCTGCTCTCACCGCCATGCCGGGGCGAGTGAGGGCCCACAGCCTGCGCAAAGGGCCTGTGCCAGGCAGGGATGGAGGGGGGGATTTGGGGCTGGGGTCCTCCCCCCCCCCAGCTATGCTGGCCCTCTCGAAAGCCCAACGGGACATGGCCGAGGGTTCTCTCTCGCAAAGCTGTAGAAGTAGTTAAGTGTGTGCCTCTAAGCACTAGATTTTATCTGCCTGGCACTTGGCTGGGTGCTGTATTATTTTTCTCCCTGACTGGGTTTCAGCTAAAAGGCTGTTGCTTTGCCACAGGCGGTAGCGTTTTGGCGGAGGAAGGTGCCAGCCCTTTACAAAGCCATCCTGGATTTACTCCTTGCGCACCCCTGGTGAAACCATAAGACTTAGACGAAGCAGCCTTTGAAAAGCACCGTTAAATGGCTCGTGTGGCGGCTGCTGCCGCAAGAAGCAGGTTAAAAGGGGTAAAACCAAGGGTGCGGATATTGCAGATTGGCCAACCAACAGCCAGGAGGCCTCTCCCCCCCCCCCCCCGCGAGGAAGCAGGTGCCTCATGGGACCCTCACCTCCGTGGAACATGGAGCGGTTGCAGAGCTCCGTCCAGTCCCCGCCGCAGCCCAGCAAGGCATCGTAGGCGATCATGGGGGCATCGTGGCCTCGTCTCCCCCCCCGGCCTTCGGAGCTCCATCTCCTGTATGTCTGCGGGAGAGACGGTGGCCTCAGCGTAGGGCACTGGAAATGGGGCCTGGGTGCGGGTGTAAGCCTGTACCCCAGCTTGACGCACCCAGGTCTTGGCAGGCCAAGAAGCTGGATTGATTTAAGCAAGCCAAGAATGCCAAAAAGTAGATCAAGACTCCAAGTTCACACCCTAGAAATTCCTTATTATTTAAAAAATTAGGGTTGGCAAGGACTTACTTTGTCAGTCCTCTTCCTGCCTCTTGGAAATGGTCTCAGCTCCCCTTGTGACATGACCACAAATGTTTCAATTACCCAGGTTTTATGCGGGGTTGAAAAAGTTCTGATTCAGTAATTTCTTTAGGGGCTCAATTTCAGACTAAGTTAATTCAAGCCCCCTCCTCTGGCTTTTTCTTGCCAAGCCTTTTCTCTCCTCTTCTACAGGCATTTGTTGAATGAAAGGGAAAACAATTTGCAAATGTAAGAAACATTTCTTCCCTAGGAGAAGAAAGAAGAAAAAATCCTCCAAACCCACAGTGAGGTTTTTGAAGGAAAAATCAGATTTTCTCTAGAGGAGGTACCTCCAGAACTCACTTTTTTCCTGCCCCAAATCCCTAAATGAACTCAATGCTGATAAGTTTATAGTTAAATACTCCCCTTCCTTTAAAGGAACTGGGCAGCTTTATTTCCTGAAGTTTAAGTTACATGATGGTAAATTGAATTGCTGCTGCTTGGCTGGCAATCGGCTTCTGCAGCATGTATGGAGGGTTTACATTTCCATATATCACTGGCTTGTGGTTTATCTGCATGTACATCGAACAAGGCAGAGTTGGACTACAGCTTCACTCTGCCGCTTGCTTTTTTTGCAATCTAGACAGAGAGTATTTACATCTTTATGCTGTCCCCTGCCAGATGCAAACTTCCCAGCCTTGTTGCTGCAGTTTGGATGCTGATGGAGCAGTCCTGACACGTATAATACTACCAAAGGCAAGAGGACGGGGCACGGAGATGCTATTCTGGGTGCGCAGGCAGGCGGCTCGAGTGTCGCTCCATTTAGCCCTTAAGACTGCTGAAGCTCCACACACATCTGATGTCATCTCGCCTTGCTGAAACAACTTGACGTTAGGGATAGCCGTCCTCGGGACTGAGCCTTGGGGCCAAGGCAGCGTTTCTCAAGCTTTTGAGAAGCACTGACTTCCTGCGACTTTGCGGAGCCCTGCGACGTGCCACCAGCTCCGCTTCCCGGGGAAGGACCGACAGCACCGAGCGCTGATGGAGGTGTCAACTCTCCCTCCCTCCCGCTGAAGGCACCGAGCTGCTGCCAAGTGTAGTTCCTACACCCCCTCCTCGCTCCAAACCCCTGTGGTCAGTAATTAGTCAGTAATTACAGCTGCCTCTGACTTCCTCACCCTCCAGGAGCTGACCTGCTGCTGGCTAAGCACTCCCTTTCCATCCATTTTGTTTCCCTTCCTGGGTCCTTTCACGGTGCTGGTTTAAGCAACTCCAACTTAAGGGGATGAGATCCTCAGAGTCTAAGTGGCCTGGATGACTTTGGTTTGGTTCCCCTCTTGTTTTGTCGCACACTGTGTCCGGTACGGAAGAGCAACCAGAGCGAGCGATTTGTTTGCAGAAGCAAGGCTGATCCCGAGTGCGGTGCAGCTCCTGCCTGTTCACAGTGTATCTAACTTGTTCCAAATTCACACCACTGAAAAACGATTTATCCTACATTGGCCCATCTTGTATTTATACATTTAAGAAGGGGTAATTTGTCTTCTATCCCCACACTTCTAGATATCTACAAATTTAAGTTGTATAGGTGCTTATACAGACAGTGGTCTTTGCTGCTTAGCGTTTCAAGGTGTGATTATTTTTAGAGAGGGAAATTGCCTTTGCAACGTACTCAGATCAATCCAAACCACGTTTGAGGGCTTCACTTTCCCATCTCCTGCAGCTGCTATGT
The DNA here is from genome assembly GCA_026212715.1 of Elanus axillaris. NCBI lineage: Eukaryota > Metazoa > Chordata > Aves > Accipitriformes > Accipitridae > Elanus > Elanus axillaris. The sequence continues at coordinate 2,614,013 of JANZLQ010000060.1, forward strand.
GCCTGCAGAAAGGTGCGTGCCTGGTTGAGCAGGACCTGATGGCAAGAGTGGTGCCAGATATTGGTGCTTTTATTAATTGCCTGTAGAAAGGCAATCAGCTTTGCCTCCAGACACAAGTGGCCAGTTAGTTTGGGGGAGCATGAAGGAAAGCACTCCTGGGGAAAAGGTAGGCGGGATGGTTACCTTCTCATTCGTTCTTTCTATGGCTATAAGCACATTTGGATTATAAGCAAATTAAGTCTCTCAATTTCTATCAGGCTGTGATCTCTAGCAGGTGGTGGAGTTTGAGGGTCAAGCAACATTTTCCTTTCTTGTGCATGAAAATGAATAGCTCAATAGGCCAAAGGAGGTGGGCTTGGGCAACAGAGGTAAATTTTGTTTCTGTGTTAGGAATTCATGCAGTTCTCTCTTGAAATGATCATGGGAAAATACTGTTGGGTTTAATCTCTCCTGAAGCTCTGCTAAGACTCTGGTAGAACCAGAAGGAGCAAAATCCTAGTAACAAATTCATGGCACTGAATTAATAAAATAAAACTGGAGGAAGATCTATTCTTTATGTTTAGAGTGAGCAATTTCTTATTATCCACAGCCAATCTGTCCATTGGCACCTTTCACTGCATAGATGAGCACCTAAAATATATATAAAGTGAATTCTCAGAATAGAACTGTGCTTTAATAGTCTGGAAAAAAAAGGATTGATTTATGGGAAAAGATGACAAGAACCACGTATTTATTACTTAGCTGCTAAGTGGAGAGCTTTGAGAGGTGCCAGCATATATCAGAAAGCTGGAAACACCAGGGAAGAAGACACATCCTTTCTCTTGAGTTAAGAAGATGAGGCAAAGGAAAGATCAGGTACACTATAAAATAGTATCTAACTCATGGGACGTGGTGAAACACCATCTTTCGAGACCCTTCGAGCTAGCCTGGGCGCAGCCTGCGTTGGCAGAGAGCTGCTTAGGATGCTGTCTTCTGCTCGAAGGACCGTGAGCAAGTCCAGCTCCTCGTGCCTGGGGGGATTTCTGGGGGACTCCGGCCATGGCTCCATTAGGCTTTAATGAGAGCCCCTGGCGAGATATTTGCTGGTTCCACCCTCAAATAGCCACAGCTTGTGTTTTGTACCTGCTCTGGGCATCAACACATCCGACCATTAAGTTTGCCTCTCTGCACTGTTTCTTCCCATTGCAGCAACCCCAGGACTGGTGGCAACAGTTTTTTTTACACTAACACATAGCTGAGCCAAGGATGGGAGTTGTTTCTTTCTTGAAATTTTAGAAAAAAATTAAGACTTCCCGACCACTCTAGCACAGTTGAAAAATACCAGTGTGTATTTCTGAAAATACCTCTCTCAGTCCAGAGCCTTTCTCAGCATTTTCTGAAGTTGCAGTTACCTTTTCTCTCTCCTCTGCATCATAGTTGTCCGGGAAGACAGGTTTATTCTGATTTTCCTCATTGATTTCTCTCTCCTCCAAATAAAACTGCCACTTGGCTTCAAAGTAAAACCAGTGCTCCTGGTATTCTGAATGCAAAAGAAATTAATCATGTAGTATTTTATCTCCACATTTTCAGTTCTACTTTAATAAATTTTAAAGAAAATGACGGTATTGACTGACCCAAAAAACTAGGAATTTTACAGTAACGTACATTAAGCAGGCATATGTACTAAGTATGCATTTTAATATGGAGTGGGACATCTAACTGGAAACAGAAGATGTGAAAGAAGAAAATATTTTCAGAATCTTGTGCTATTTTTATGATATATTAAAATTACATTTAGATACATCAAGATGAGATTTTTAGAGAACTTACTGAGCAACACTCCAAGGAAAAGAGAAGAGCCAACATAAAGCACATACACATGCACCCATCTGCAGAACTGAGGCCTGAGTGAAACCCTGCCTGCGAAGCTGATGGGGGTAAAGAATTAGAAGTCAGTGAGATGAACCAGACGGCTAAGCATGCCAAGGCAAACTAGCAATTCAGTGTGGGACTATTGGTGTACAGCTTAAAATAAAATTGAGCATTGCCACTTTTTCACCAGCTCTGTCCTGCTTGGTTGCTCAGTTGTGTGCTGCAAGTGGCTGAGGAACATACAACCAAACCATTTCTCTGAAGGATGTAATCTGATTTTGTTTCTTTTCCTAAATGCCTTGCAGGACCTTGGGAAGATATTCACGAGGGTGCTGGTTCCCCAGCCCCAGACAGGGATGAGCCTTCAACCCCGTGGCCCTGTATGCCCGGGAATGCCCAGCTGCCCTTTTCCTGAGCCCATGCCCCAATTTTGCCTGATTACAAGGAAGCCATTCATCAGAACCCTAAAAAAAGGGGGGTGTTTAGGAAAACAGAGCAAAAGAGCACTCACATTCAACAGGCCAAGGAGACCATCTTGAGGGGGGGAAAATTCACATAAAGAAAATGTTGGTTGAAGGAAGCTACCGACACCCACTCCAGCAGCTGGGTACAAGACTTTTTTAGAAATGCAGGTGACCTAACAGGTTACTTTCTTTGTGTTTGTTTTTTTTTTTCCCTATTTCTCCCACAACCATAAAACCCCAATGCCTAGAAAATGAATGTTTTCTATGTAGCACCTCAACAAGCAAGGAAGCGTGATTATTCCCATGCAAACTCAGAAACGAAGGGATGATGCTGTTGCAGGAGATCTGGGTTGCATGGACGAGCTGTAGCATGGTCAGAAATCCCACGCTGACAGCCCTGGAGAGGCTCTGCCCCATCCCTGGAGCCCAGCCTGAGACGATGTTCGCGTCCAGCCCCATGGCGCTATGTGGCATCTAACTGCCACCGAACGTCAGAGCAGGGGCGTTGAGTTGAGCCCACTGTGACTGAACACTGTGTTTGTTACCCACGGGGGATAACACAGCTAAAAAAGAGTTTTCTAAAAGTGGAGGGCTCTGTTTGGAAGGATTTCTTTGCAGCGCATTTCACCAGCCAAGGAGCTTAACTTTAATGCAGGAGACTTTTCCCAAAATAGGACGAAGCTCAACAATACGAGCGGTAGCCGGAGAGCGTGCCTCAGGAGTCCAACACGCATACCTCCACGCTGAGGGGTCCTGCTGGGGTGGAGTGACAGGGACCTGCTGCAAAGCCACTCGGAGAGGAGCTCGCTCAGCCTAATCCTGCACCTGCTCCTCATAGGTCTCGGCTAAAAAAATCCTGCCGCGCAACGAGGCGCAGACGAAAATGGGGGTCTTTCAGAAAGGCTCCCCCGTGCTTCTTTCAGATTTTAAAGTGGCAGCTTTCCTTCCTGGGTAAATCTTCATTTCTGAGTGCTCTTTAGCATAGGTTTCCACTGAATTCAATCTTTCTCAACAGCCACCCCTTCAGATTAACAGAAAAACCTCTTTCTTTGATGTTTTAATGTAATGATACTCATCTGTCCACAGTGGGTCTCACCATTACAAACGCATCGCTCCCTGGCAAGAGGGGACTAAATACCTTTGCCCTGAAGATCACATACATTAGTGAAGTAGCAATATCAAGTTCAGTAGTTGTGTTACGCTTGGTTGTTTTAAAACAAGGATACAACAGGTTGTATCTTAAATACTCGTTCAGGAAAGCAACACGTCAAATCTGAATTTGTGCTCAAAAGCTAACCCTTGGTCAGGAGGCATCTGCAGGCGAACTTTTCCTGGCAAAATGAGGAAAGTCAGTGGGTTTCTTATGGAAAATATTGGATTATGATAGCAGATGGAAGGGAGCTGAATAATTCGTATCTCAGCAGCCAGTTTGCCTAATAACCTGCTAAACATAATTTCTTCCCTCCCCCTTGCCCAGCAATCTTTGAAGGCTTCCTACAAGTAAAACTGTGCAGTAGGACATTACCATTGCTATTTCTCTTTGGGTTTTTGCCACCAATATACCAAGCAACTAACGGGCGGTAGAAGAAGGTGGCACTACCTGCGAGGAGCTTACAGGTGAGCAGAGAAAGCAGGAGCACCAGCCTATGGAGGTGGGAGAGGGGGGGAAGGCAGCAAAATGGAGAGACTGGGAGTGATGTTTCTTCCATGTCTTTCTAGCTGAACACAGTTTTAAGAAAATAACTCTTTTGATTCAGACACGTTACCTGCCATGTGGCGAATGGTCTTCTTGCAGTATTCTTCAGCCATCGGCACAACCTTCATCATCTCTCTTCCCCACTGCGCAAGGGGTTTCCCTTGTATTGCGTACGCCACAAAAAGAGCTGTGCACAGGGACCCCAGAAAGCCTGGAATTCACAGATAACAACGATTACCAATGTGCCGTCTGTGCTTGCACCATCCTTGTCATGTCCCTCGCAAAATCATTAGCGGAATGCCTCGTGGCTGTCAGCTAGATTAACGAATGTACATAACCTACCTCCGTCTGTTTGTGGGGAGGCTCGTGGCATTTTGAGATTCTTGGCTGATGCGTGGTGCCCGTTGGTTTATGACTTATTTTACGTAGAAGGGAACTTCTGTTCTCAGTGGTGTCACGTGACAGAAATTGAGGTAGGGGTCAAAAATAAACATAATCCACTAGTGCGATACTGAAAAATCTTCTAATTGAAGTCACATGAAATAATTGACTTGTGCAAAGTGATTCAGTTACAAGCTGTATCACCTTGCTTACAGAGTCATCCAGCCCAAGGGCTGTGGTTGTTAGATCTATCACTATTTCTGGCTCATTTTACTCTAAGGGGACAAGGGCTTGTCCCCTAACAGGGAAGAAGCAATTGTCCAAGTAAGACATGCTGCCTGCCGGCCTAGCTAGGTCTTCTGCTTTGGATACGAATATACTTAGGGTGAACTTTCTGTTAACGGGCACTCAACGCTTCCATGATGTCAGAAAGAGAGGGGCTCGTTTCTCGTATTTGCTTGTGCTCTTGGCATTCAGTCAAAGGCAACAGAACCAACCCAGTGCAACATGCAAAAGAAGGATGAGGAAACAACTCAATCGTTTAAATAAGCCCCAGGTGAGCAAAGTATTGATGCGTATGCTCCTCTTGGTGCATGGGTCCAAAAGTGTTCACTCATGCATAGAGGTAAGCATGAACTTCATGTGTTTTGCTGAAGGTAAAAACCAAATTATTTTAGGAGGTTACAAGCCCAGATGAGACAATTACTAATTCTCTCTGCTGTGAGACCTGCAAGACTGTGTCAGGCCAAAGGCATGTCTAACCCAGGATCTAACAGCTGCTTTCAGAAAGAATAAAAAACCAGGTAAAGCCAGCTCCAAGGGTCTCACTCGGATAGACAGCATCTAACCCAACCGCCACAAAGACGCTTTAGTGTCACGTTCAGCATGAGGGTGGCCACAGAGGGTTTAGAGGGTGAAGCGAAGGGCTAGCAGCGGGCAGCAGGTGGTAAGGATGGTGCTGGAGGTTGCGACGTGCCCAGAAGGTTTTCGGGGGGCTGGCAGTCTTTCTCTGTCTGCTCTCCAGGTAGATCCCCCAATCCCGCTTTCTGCTCCTGCCCTGCTGCCCACGCTCCTGGCAGCCCTCACGCAGGCCCCTGCCCCTCGCCGGGGAGGAGAGCGAGCCCCAGCTGAGGTTTCTGGCTCTGCAAATAATGCCAGTACAGAGTGAGCCTAATTGGTTTGCCTTCTCTGCTCCCCAGAGCTTCTGGACTAGCTTAGGGGCAATTTTAATTACTCAGCTTGATTGCTTGTAACAGCAACAGCCCTTCTCGTCCACTTGCCTGATTCCTTTTGAAGCCCGGCCTACCTGTGGGCTTTGCAGCTGCCTGCAGCAGCAAGGGCTGCGGCTGGACGACGCACGGCACGGGCAAGTATTTCCTTTGTCTGTTTGTTTCAGGCCTGACTGACACCTCAGTTGGGTTTTCCCCATCTTTGAGCTAGGAGAATCACAACTACATTTCCCTGGCACTCTTCAGGATGGCGGTGAGGTCCATGGTGGCCCTTCCACCCCTCTCCTCCCTGCCGAGCCACTTGTCTCTTTTCCCAGCTGAAAACTCCTTCTGGATGTAATTTCTCCTTGTATGGAAGGCATTTGATGACTTGAATGCTCCTTGCTGCCATTTTTCTGGCTCTAGTAAGTACCTTCTGAGGTGGGAGACCCAGAACTGCAAGCAGTTTTATTGCTGCTAATGCACCAGGGACCTTATATATTGGCTTCATGTTATTTTCTGCTTTGCTCTGAAATCTTTTCCTCTAATTTTATGCCATCCTGATGGCTTTTCTGACTCCTTCAGAGCACTGAGCATGTTGAACATGTCACCATTCATTATGATTTTATTTATTGCTGTTTAGAGCTGACAGAATGAATACACACTTACGTAGCGTAAAATGATCAGAATGACAGACCTGAATATTCAAAACAGCATTAAATCTACTTATTTGTGTTTTGTTTGGAGAATGTTTCCAATTGTGTCCTAAAATATGTGGAGGTAGTTTTTTTGGTTTTCTACCTTTATCTGCGGTGATTGGATATGACAAAACCTGTCAAGAGAAAAATGTTTTTTATCCTCTGAACCATAAACTTGCATGATAATGGTGAGTCATCTGGATGTACGTGAATCTGAAAATTTGATCAGGGCAAGTGACATGAATGTGCTTTGGACAAGACAGGTTGTGCTTAGCTATTGGGATTTTAGGAGAGAAAACACCCAGCCTGAGGGTGCTCTCCGCATAACATACAAGAAAATATATAAGCCTATATGAGTAATATTTACACGTATATACTATATACTTGTAATATATACTTGTATATACTATCTAAGCAAAGTTCAAACCAAGGCCTTGGAGTCTGCAAAGCAAAAGCAGTTTAACCAGGTGAATTCAGAGGAGCCGCGTTAGTCCCCGCAGAAGCGAAAAGCAGCCTTAGGGCCCTCGGTGCGCCGATATGTTGACCGACATTACCTGTAGGATGGTTGTGAGTCATTCGCCCGCATTCAATGCTCACTTCGATAAGTGACTCCAGCCTTTCCGGCTTCCAGTATCGCATCCCCAAACACATGGCTTTTGTGGATGCTCCAAATCCAGAACCTACAGCAAAAAGATAACGCCAAGCCGTTAAAAGGAGACTAGTGACACACAAATATGTTGATGGAACGCAAAACAAACACATTTTATTAATTCAACTCGTGTGGGAACTCCTCAGGGAATGGGAATTAGTATGCAAAGCGAGTTACAAGTTTTGAAAGTTTCTTGTGGGGAAACTTGCTTCTACATAGTCATTCTGGTTTTACAGGTATATTCCAATATTCTTAAGTGCAATGAAGAGCATAGCGGGCTCAGAAAGCTATGTGCTCTCTTGTTCACAGCACCTCTTTGATTCGAACTCTCATGCCACCTTTACTTGGTCTTGGCCAACACCGCTGTTTTGCTTACTCCAGATGCCAGCTCTAGAAACAGAAGTCTGAGAAACAGAGACACTTTTACTACGCCTTCATTTTGTCAGTCTTCATGCTGAAAGCACAGAGAATTTCTTTAATCCTAAGCATTGAGTGCATGATCCCAGGTGTTCAACTTTTAAACACTTCATTGAATGGAGTGTTAAATTTACTGATGAGTTTCTCTGCAGTACTTATCACAGTAATATCAGGATCCCACAGAAGTTTTAATGAGCTTATCTTCAACAGGCACCAGTGAAGTGATTATCTCCTCCTTGCAGCTGGTGAGCCCGAAAAAGCATTAACTCATTGCAGCCCCCCCCCCCCCCAGATGGATAGGGTTTGATTTTTCAAAGTACTTGGCATTTTTCAGCGCTGTCTTTGCTCACTCACACTTCCCAGTGACCTTGGGTAGAGCTAAGAGCAATGAGCCTTTCTCTGCTCGGTCCCTGGAAGATAAGGGGCATATTTCTGCCACCTAATTTTAGCCTCTGTGGAACCTGCATTAGGAGCACAGTCTCCCTTCTTTCCCAGATACGCAGCATGGAGAAAGGCTATGTCTCCATCAGCCACTACGATGGTGTAGTAGGAGCAACTCATGGGCTGGAATTGAAGCGGCAGATGCCCAGGAACTGGGATGAGGGATTGTAGCCACCTATCCTCAGAAAGCCCCCCAGCTGCTCCCTTGGGCTGTGCCAGGAGCACTGGTTGCCATTTGGTGTCATTCCACCAAACTAACATAACCCAGCCATTGCTATCTCTAGGTGCACCACAGCAAATAGGATCTGGGTTTCTCTCTTGAGAGAAGAGCGTCTCTTCTCCCCGGAGAGCAGCTATCCAGAGCAAGCACCCTGGTTAGGTGATCTAATCAGCTTAGCTGAAGACATTCCTTCCCTTCCTCCTCAGAGTCTAACGTGCAAATTCCATGTGCGGTAACTCTTCCAAAAAAGGCCAAACACCTGATAAACGTGACAGCAAAGGCTTTGCAGGACACCATTTTATTCCCCGCAAGCTCAGAGCTTGCTTCCTCATCCCTCGCTCGCCTTCCTAATAACAGGGAAAGGGCCCCTCTCCAGAGCATTTTCGGCCACTGCTCCTGATGAGAAGGCTGGATGCTTGTCCTGGAAGTGATGTGTTTGCTCCGGCACCTCACATACGCTGCAGCTGTAGTGCCTGGTTATTAAGGAGCCAGGAGCCAAAAAACCTGTCTGACTATCCCACAAATCACATAGAAACCACAATGAAGAGTTGGAAAAGAAATCCAGTCTTCCAGAGCACCAGTCCACTTAACTGGGAGAACATATCTCCTGCTGCTCGCAAGACCAAACTCTTCATTAAACCATCCGCTGCCATAGAGCAGCAGATGAGAGTCTTCTTCACCATGCCATCCTGGTTTCTCCAAAGGACACAATCCATGCTGGTTATCCAAGGGGGAAGGGTGTTGTACTACACAGAGCTGCTAATTAAATAACATCTCTAAGTATATCCGAAGTGGAGGAGGCACTACAGTAATCTGCCTGCTGGTCTGAAGGAGCTTGTCTTTGCAACCTCATCGTGTTCCTCCAGCCTAGGAGTTTATGTTAAAACCTTCTGCAGAGTTAGATGAGTGAACTTGGGAACAAAAAATTGCATCACATGGACTAACATTAAGCCTAGACAGGGCTTCTGGTGATCAGCAGTCAGCTCCCATGTCTCGGTATCTGCTATCTGAATCAGTGAAGTAGGGGACAGCGTGATGATCCAAGCAAGAGGTGAGACACGTGTAAGAACATAAGGACTGTCCTCCACGATCAGACCAAAGGTCGACCTAACTTACCATGTCTGACAGTGGCCAATGGAGAGGATACTTAAGAAAGAGTAAAAGAAAAGTATGATCATGCTACCCCTTTGTACTAACTAAACTGGTGACAATTTTTCTCCCCCATGCAGGAGGCAGCTGGCTGTTTGTCTTTTGCTTAATAACCCTTGCAGAATTTCCCCTGGGTGAATTTGCCCAGCTCTTTTTTGAACTCACATGAACTGTAGCATCTGCAAATTGGCATTGGAAAATAGTTGTGCAGCTTAATTAGGTGTTGTGTGAAGAAGTCCTTCCTTTTCCTTGCTTTGAACTCACAGCCCACCAGTTTCGTCTGACGTCCCTGGTTCCTGTGCTGGAGGAGACAGTGAGTTTTCTCTGTCCCTATTCATATTCCGAGTTATCTATGAGTTTACAGCTCTCTGTCGCACTGTCTCAGACACCACAGCCTACGGAAACAGTTTTTTACTAATCCAACCATCCTGCCTCATATCCTTTCTAGTTCTCTTACGTCCTTTTGGGGAGAAAGAGGGACCAGATTATATACAGTAATGAAGAAACAGCAGCTATGGATTTATACAGTGGTGCAAACACATTTTGTTGTCTGTTTCTGTCCCATCCATTTCTAATAATCTATTTGCTTTCTGGCTTTTACTGAGCACTGAAGCAATGTTCTTGTAGAAATACTATAGCTCTGCGATCCCTTCCCTGAACGGTAGCTGTATCCGCAACCACAACTATGTATATAAAATTAGGATTTCCGCCCCCACCCTGTGCATGACTTTTCACTCATCTGCGTTGCATTTGGTTCTGCTTCTGTGCCACGCAGTTATTCATCATTGTGAGCATCTTCCACAACTCTGCATCACGTTAGCTTTGACTTTGCTGACCCACTATGCACTTGCATTTCCAGATAGTTTGTGGACACGTCAAGGTCCAACACAGGTACCTCCTTCTCTATGGAGAATACAGACTGCAATCTCCTGCTCTTCATTTACTGTCTTTTAACCAGTTGTCTTTCCTCAAGAGAACCCTTCTGCCCTCCTGTAGCAACTCAGTGCCTCATCACTTAGTGCCTTTGGTGAGGGACCTTGTTGAGAGTCTTTTGGAAATCCTGACAGAGCACCTTCACAGCATCTCCTTTTTCCTCCCGTTTCTTGGCCGCTTCATGAGCTTTCGAATAGAATTCTGAGGTGTGACTTCTTGTCACCAAAGCTGTGTTGACACTTTCTTATTACATCATTTTCATTTGTGCTCTACATTATTCTCTTTTAGTATGTAATACCTCAGTGTGCTTTTCTTCACTCTACATCTGTAGAATAATAAAGATCATCTTAATGGCTGCTAAGCCCTGAAGAGGATGTGCCTTTGTGACTACAGATCGTTCTGCATGAGAACTTAGAGCCTGGCACCTTTATCTCCCATCCGTCTGCATCTTATCCTTCTCTTCATTTTTGCTCCCCAACTTTGCACATTTAACTCACACTTTTTCCTCATGCTCCTCTACCAATGCCACCAGAAAAAAGGCACTGTGTGCTGCTAGGACAGCGAGCAGCTGCCTCAGGAGCTGCAAATAAAGACCTTCTTGGATGCTGCAGCCTCAGCCTCAGCCTTATCAACATCATAAATTGGAAATAAGCTCTTAAAGTGGAAGGGGTTAGACAGCCTTGGGCAGGTCGTCTGGTGGTCAGCAGGAATCTCACCAGCATTTAACATAATCCGGGTACCTCTGCAAAGAGCCTGGCAATGAGCACGCCAGAAGGTGGCAAAGAGACTCACGGGGCAGTTTGACTTCAGAACTCAGTGTGCTGACTACTCCCACAGGAGTCTGAGCAAAGGAGCATCAGGTAAGCAGTGCAAAATTACCTAAGCTACGATTTTACTGGTCCGTGAAGGCTGGCACATGAATTCTCGCTAGAAGTGAGATAAGATAGAATGCCCACAGGAGAACAGCATTTTGGTTCCAGCCTACCCAAGATATCATCTGACTGTTAGGCATTCCATGGAATGTTTTTGCCTCGAGAAGAAATTTGTGAAAATTCAATTAAAAAGTTAACTATGTCCATAGCAGTGCCACGTCCCGTGGTAGGCTGAACGCCTCCACCTCAGGTCACTGGTTCCTTTGCTCTCGGGGTGAAAAAAAGGCTTCTTGAGATGTTCAGGATGATATTTGTAAGACCAGATGGAGAAGGTGGGCTTTAGCTGCCAGGTCTCAAGACAGGAACTAATTTTAGATCCTTCTAGCTCAGAGTATCCCAAAAGCAAATAGTTTGTCGTGGAAAGCTGTGGAGGAGGAAGGCTAAAAGAAGAGACGTAGCTCCAACCCAGCACTGGGCAGGGAACAGCCATGCTCCGCTGCTGGAGGTGTCAAGAGCTGCTCCAGCTCAATTATTTTGACCAAATTTTACTCGCTGTCAATCAGAAAACATATGACAACTGCCAAAGGGGCACTTTCTCAGACCTGCCTGTCTGATAGCGGGGTGGGCAGAATCCACTGGGAGGGGATCCTTTTCCCTCCCAGCAGCTGTTGTGAGGAGCAGGGGCCGAGCGAGGGATGCTTTCTGTGCCAGAGCAAACTGACTGCAGAGACCCAGAAATAGCCATGGCATTGTGCCGCCGGGTCTTTGCCATGGTGTTGCATCAATAGGCAATGCCGTCGAGCGGTGCCAATATGTACTGCAGTGGCAGAGCATCGCCCCGGAACAGGGCAACGCCTGTATGAGCTACCATCATCTTGTGGCTTTCTCTGTCTACCTCCGATGACAATGATGCCATCTCTCTACAAGCTTTCAAGATTAATTGCACTGCAGGTGTATACGCATATGTCTGTGCACACAGCTGTGCGCGTCTTCTTTAACTTGAAGTAGAAATTCAATTTATCGTAAAATGAAATAATCATAAAGAGAAAGAAAGAGAGGGCCGTGGGCAGGGGAACAGGGCTAGGAATATTTGGGATTGTCAGCAAAACAGTCATAGCTGTTAGCAAGGCATCCACCTGGAGAAAAGTCTCTGTCTTCCCTCCAGTGAACATGTTGGTGCTTAGAGCAATTTACAGCCTCGGCTTTTTGTTTCGGATCGGCCATTGCTGAAAAGATTCAAGACTACAAATGTTTAAACAAAAAATAGCAGAAAATATTTCTTAAAATAACCATTAAACTCAAGGACAAAGATCTAGACCCTGAGGCACAGAGCCAAGAACAAAGTCTCTTTAAATAGACGTTAAAGAGGGAAGGGTTCATTTACGAGAGGACATAGTGCCCTACAGAAGGAATTCCTGGCAGATCTCTTGCCATCCCCAGGCAAACATGGAAAAGTTTTGGGGTAGTAGCCTTTGATGTCAAGGGGGAAAAGGAAACAATCTCCATATAGCCACAAACACCAAAAGCATGCATTATTCAAGCCAGGAGCTATAAATGGAAAGCAGTACCGTACCCTTTTCATTGAACGGTGTGTGCCAAGCAAGAAGGTAGTTGTCTGGTTTTAATTCCCTGCAGCCTTCGATGGTAGCGGGGTCTGGCCGCCTTCCCGAGAGCTTGTCGATAGCATCCACGTAACGCTTTACCAGCTCCCGGTACAGGTCCTCCAAACACCAGTAATCTGCTCAGAGGAGGGAAGAGAAGGTTGCTGTGTGAAGGCAGAAGAGCAAGAGAGCACTGAAAAAAACCCTAAGCAATATCTCACTATGAGTTTAAGAAATGTTCCTATTTCCACTTCCAATACACTGAGTTGTGTTTCTGGTGCCACTGTTAACACGTTTTCACACACCCTGAGAGCGGGTTGGAGGGAGAAAGCTCTCGTCTCTCTGTTCTAATCCTTTCCCACCTTCCTTTCCACCTGTAATTCCTTTAATTGGAAGGATGAGGGCATTCTGTTCGTTGACAGTAGCTACTCAGAGGCATTATTTAGGCTCCGTGGTGGGACGTATTTGCGGAGAGGTCTAACCGTAAGGTGGGTGCGTGGCCAATGCGGGACTGGGTGTGCGCCCCAAGCCAGCCATGCCTGGCTCAGCTTTGCCCTTATTTGCAGATGTGAATCCAATTTAAAAATGAAAGCCAATTTTTTTTCAATTACCACTGAGTTATTTTAAAGATGTACGTACAATTAAACACAGAAGTACATCAGTGGCCTTATTTTTTAATCTCTATTTTATATTTATCTTGTGTAAAATTTGTAGGTCTTTTGTGCAGGGATCCCAATAACTTCTGTCAGTACATTAAACAGAACAGCAAGCTTTTATTATAAAGATCAGTAAGAGTAGTAAATCCCAACAGCCTGTCATATTTCCAAGGGATAAATCTCTTTCTGGAATAAGTTCACAAAAAATATCTGTTTACTGATTATTTTTACCAACGCCTACAGTCTTGCCTGAGGAGGAACCTTCCCCCTCTGAAACACCCATTGCTTCTTGCTGCTGTTGCGTGTTGTTGGGCTTGAAGAGCCCTGCTCTCGGCTCCTGCCAAGGAAAAGCTTCCACTGGCATCTGTTACAGTCGCGGAATCAGTGGGAACTGAGGAGGCCATTGGGATTTGTCCATTTATATCTCTTCCATGTACTTAGAGAAACTCCGTTTATTACTTGGTTTAACACACAGATCGAATGGCACAGCAGGGGAAGTTCTTCTAAAAATATCTTCATTTTGTCAAAGATTGGTGATTTCTTGGAATCCACAAAAGATGTTCAATTAAAAAGAGTTTGAAGGCCCATAAGCCAGAGCCACTCAAAAGTCCCATTTATGGAGGCAGGCAAACAAAGATGCAGGGTAAAAGCAAGATTCCCCTCCTTTCCCATAAAATACAGCCTATCCGTTACGCTGGCCATCCCACATACAACCCTAAAGGAACATGATACTTTCAAGCTGCCAACTCTTTCCAGATTTAGGAATCAGGTGTCAATTTATCCGGATTGGAGCCAGGAGCAGGATTTACTGCCCGGCAGCTTCTGCAGAAGCTTTGTCCCCAGAGCCAGAGTCCCCAGGGTCAGTCCAGCACCTCCGGGCTGCCGGAGGCCACCACGCTTCCCGCAGCCAGAGCCAGGCTGCTCTCTCAGCCATCAAGTCAATAGGAAAGGTTCTTTCTTTAGAAATGAACTCTTATTTTTTTTAAACCTGTGTTTAAGTCGGAGAGGAAAAGGCTTTCCTCGTTGCAGGGATAGTTCCCTTCTTTTTGATGATGCTGTTCTCGTTCCTCTCTTGCGGGACAGATTCCTGCTGGAAGCAGACATTTCGTTTATCCTTCGTTGTCAGGTTGACTTTCAGTCTGTGCACGTGGTGGATTTGGGGAGCACCGGCTCGGTCTGCAGCAGCACCCACAGCCCCCACTCCTTCCATTCCCTCCTGGGAATGTCCTCCATGCAGCTGGCAAAGCACTGGCCAAAATCACCTCCCCGGGTGAGAACTGCCTCCGGCCTCAGCGCAAACTCCCACCGCTCAGGCTGGGAGCTGTGCCCCAGCGACGGGACTTCACAGCGAGCCTAAGCCCTGGGCATGTCCCTCCCAGCCAGCAAGCATCCCGCCGGTACCCGCAGGGATGCACCCAGGGATGCTGCGGCCGGCGGGCAGCCAGCCAGGTGAACGGGATGCATGGGGTAGTGAGGGACACGAATATTTTTATTGCTTATCCCCATTCTTTTTTTTTTTTTTTTTTTTGGCTGGTAATATTCTAGGCACCCAACATATTCTTTAAAATCTCAGCGAGGGCTCCCCGCTACATGACGAAGCCAGGTCCCCGGGGCCGGTGGCAGCTGCCTTCAGCCTCATGGACTCCATTCACCCTTAGCTTCACGCTGGTGACCTGGGTGATTTTGGACACGGGCCAGGCCATGATGGAGCCCAGTGGCTTTTTTTGCATTCCCCTTGCCAGGAGGAGACACTGCTGTGGTTCTGCTTCCCTTCCCTGTGGGAAGCAGAGAGAAGGTCTCGCTTTCCCCTGTTCACCAACATTACTATGAAATGAAGATTTCTTACTAAAATTCCCCCCAGCAGCTTGTTGCTTTCTCGCCAGCCCATAAAAGCACGTTTTTAAAAAGCTTGTCTGATCAGGCCAAATAAATCAGAGTGTAGGATAAACAGAGCTGATTTATAGCTGACTTTTTTTCTTTAGAGACACAGTGCTCCTGCTATATTTCAGAAATAAGACTTATTATTTTACTGTTAGTCTAACTGGCTTGATTACCCAGAAGTTATGTCTTTAGAGAGTTCAATAAGCAAGAAACATATGATACGTATTTAATCATAGCCTATATTCAGAAATATGTTAGTCATCTTTTCTCTTGATAGGCTGACATCTTGCCCTTATCTTTAGTGTATTAGCTACCCCTTAAACCATTGGTTAGCTAATAGCCAAGTATGAAGTGTCCAACACACTCTTCAACTGATCTCTACATCCTAAATTTAGAGCAGAATGGAAGCAGGCTGATAAAGCAGTGAAACAGAAGCACACGGGAAATTTCATTGACGTGATG
Organism: Elanus axillaris; assembly: GCA_026212715.1. Taxonomy (NCBI): domain Eukaryota; kingdom Metazoa; phylum Chordata; class Aves; order Accipitriformes; family Accipitridae; genus Elanus; species Elanus axillaris. The sequence goes on from JANZLQ010000060.1 coordinate 2,629,592, forward strand.
GATACTCGGCTACACTGTGAGCTTCTCCTACTGTTAGTTACCCGGTGTTAGGCATTTTAAGAAAAAAACAGGAATATTTTTACAGAGATTAAAAAATTGATTCATTCTGAAGAGGCAAATATTGCTGAATGGTCACTGTTGCCTGGTGTACTTTTGATGATGATGAGCCTGACAGTCTTCAGAGAGCTCTAGGTGGATGGGTAAGGTGTCGATACAAATATTGTCATACCTTACAATAGACTGTTCCTGCCTTAAGAAAACCCAAATATTCTCTTTCAAACTATCGTGATTTTAGATCTATATTAATAACTTCCACTATTCTGATAGACTTTATTATAAACGTAGTATGTTAGAATATTTGTTGGCCTGAAGACAGAGAGCTCTCCTTATAAAGCAAATTTTTCCTTTTCTGGCCTTGCAGGGGCAACACTTTGCTCAAGGGGCAGCAAAGAGGAGGCAGCACTAGTGATTTTAGCCTGAAAGAGGTATTCAGGTGACTCTACTCCAGCCTGCAGTTCTGGACACAAACATGATAAAAATGCACTTAGAAGAGCTCTTATCTTTTACAGAAGAATCTCTAGTGGCTATATTATTCCCTGACGTATTCCAGCGTACAGATAATCTACTTTTGTTACACTGGACATGCGGTATTTTAGTCTTTAAGCTTTAGCCAACTGTATAAACCTAGAGGAAATACAGGGAGAGCCCCTCCACGCTCAAGAAATCAAACCTCCCCAGTCTGTGTGATGGTCGCAGGACGAGACAAGCTAATGAACATTAGCCTTCACGAGAAGCAGCCTTTCTGACACGCTTTCTCATGACTTCCCCAGCACTCAGGCGTACTCTAAGAAACGCAGTAGCTCGACAGTTTTGTTCCTTTCCAGACTGCGTTCGCTAGTCCCCTCGTACCTACCTGTGATGACAGCCTCTGCTGTAGCCATGTGCATGAGCGTGTTGTCGCTTACTGGCCACTTGTCGGGGGAGAGCACCAGGTTCTCAAGCCCTCCAATTTCCTTCAGCTCCTGCTGGATTTTGGCACCCAAGGCATTGTTTTCTCGGGAGAAATTGCGATAACCCAGAGCATCCCCTACCCCAGCCAGCACAAGCGCAGCCTTAAATTTATCCATCCCTGAGAGGCTTTTCGCTTTCCTTTTGTCCGAGACAGCCACCGAATCTTGATCTTCCTTTGTTCCTTTGCCTTCGGCTCAGCTCCCCCGACACTTTATATCAGCCATTGTGTCACACCGAGAGCACTCTCTATAAGGCAAGGACTTCCTTTTCTGGCTCTGCAGATGCCATCTCTTGTCTGGGACCCGACGGAGAGGAAATATTTCATAACCCAGGGATTTCGCTGGGGCTTTGTTCAATGAAACCGCAAGAGCGGACCCGCAAAGCGAAGTGCAAAAGCCTCGTTTCTGCAACCCAGAGTAAAGCAAGCCAGGGAATCCTTAGCCCTACCCAGCGTAAGTAACTCTACACCCAGAAAAACAGATGCCTCCACAGGGGTGTTTATTTATTTAATAACTTGTAAATTAATATATTTTCCTGCCCTTTTCTGATATGCTGGAGTCAGGCTCCCTTTCAGGGGCCAGTCAGAAGGAAAGCCTGGGATAAAAGGAGTTTCCAAACTCTGTAAACACTAGAATGAGGGGTCAGGCAGTAAGAAATCTAGTCAAATGCAGGCGACCTCTTCCATTTCTAACTACGCCCTGGGGCGTTACTTTGTCAACAGCTTTTATTGCTCTGTTCCACCTAGTACAAGAAGGTTTTGCTAGTTCACTGCAGCCCTGGATAACCGCTGAGCAAACCTCCAACTTCAATCCCACGCCTCTTACTCCCTGGCAGAGAGTGACTTTTTCCTAAGGCCAAGCTCAGGTGCAGCCCACATTTGGACTCTGGAAGGAAACTATTTTGAAAGACGTATTTAAATGGCATCCTGTGAGTCTAAGAAAGTTCACATATGAAGATATCTCACAGTAAGAACCGAGCTTTATTAATACCATCCTCTAAAACTCGATACTTGTGCAATTATGCACTTCATTCTGTTACTGCAGTTGTTTTCTGTGCTTGTGCCATGCCTTGCAAGAAAAGGCTCTGTAGTCTTGCAGCTTTTTAAACAGATTTTGCCCACAAACACGTCTCTGTGTAGGCTCAACATTGTCCTTCAGGAAGTCTGCTGAGCCTGACTCAGATCGTGGTTCCGAGTCAGCATCCATGCTGTCCTAAAGACTCACAAATCGCTACTACTTTACAGAGAGAAACACAAATGGAAATATAAACTTAGGCAGATAAAAAGAAAGCTTTGATTGGCTTGACTGTAACTTTGATAAAGGATACCTGGGGAAAGGTCTTTGTTTTTCCCTGATCTTTTTCAGAAAGCAGTACTGACTGCTATTCCGATGGAAAAAGCCGGCAGCATAAAGGCTGCATCCTCCCATCACCCAGAGCGATAAGGAGTTAATCACAGACTGACTTGACAGGTGTACTTCACAAGAAACCTTCACACAGTTTCAGAACACAGATAAGCACCACCGACCCTATTCCACATTATAAGAAATAAGATGCCAAAGTGGTGAAAGTAGCCTCGCTCTTGTTTTGAAGATGAGGACTTGGGTAGCAGAGGTGTCGAGTATTAAGAGGAGCACACTGAGAGTGTGTCTTTGTTGCTAGGAAGGAACAAATTTGCCCTGAAAAAGCAAAAAAAAAAGGCAATGATGCCTTAGGGTACCGGGGCATTACGTAGGGACCAGAGGAGTGCCCTGCAGCAGGGCCGTGGCCAGCCTGCTCTGGGCATGGCTTGCCGTGGGGATACCGGCCCCTCTGCCCCGCAGGGCATCGCCCCCCACAACCAGGGCATTTAAGCAACATGGAGGTAATCATAGTCATGCCGGCACCGTCAGCCTCACCTCAGGTTCTGCAACTCTGAAAATGAACGCTCCAAATAGAAAACTAAGGCCAAGGCAGCTTACAAAAACCAGAGCAGGCAGAAGCGCTGATGCTGAGGTCCGTGCAGCCTTGTCAGCACCCACCCTTTCTCTGCTCCCGCAGAGCATTGCGATTTGGAAGCATGTGGGAATTTGAACTTGCGAAGCAAGGACGAGAGAAATCACCTGCCGAGGCACTGCAGAGAGCTAGGAAGGGCCTCATCAGATGGAAGGTTCCTTCCTGAAAATGGGCAAAGCTATTCTTAGTTTTCCATTTATCTCTTCCTTCTGAATGTGGCTGGCAGTCGCACTGCCCTTTAGCTTCCCATGGACTTTACCCTGTTGCATGCACACTTGGCTGCTTGTAACACAGCCTAAATTAGGAATAAAATCTTTGGCTTTAGAAATAAGGCTGTAACAAAAACCCAGAGAAAATTTCAGGGATGTTCTATTTTTCAACTCAGCAAAACAGAATGTGCAACGAAGAACTGAACTTTTGTTTAGTTTGTTAACTGCACACGACCTCCTTTTTTATGTGGTACTTTCAACCACTCTGAGCTTTCTGGGCCGAGGTAAGTTAGTGATACCTGGTGATACCAGGCACACTGGTATCTACCTCTGCTCCCCTCAAAAGAGATAATTATTTGTAAAATATCATACTTGCATATCCAAAACACAATACTCCTTTAAGATGGATAAGTATTCACTTACACATACAATAGGAGAAAAAACAAGTAGTGCTGGCAAAAAAAATGTTTGTTAAATGTTAAATCAGATAAAAAGGCAGCTTTGGTGTCCTCTCATTACTGTACATATGATTGCTTTCAGATGAGGAGAACCCAGGAAAAAAAGGAACGGGAAGGCAGGCCAGAGAAAAACTTCTTTTTGAGGGTGGCAACACACTGGTGTTAGAGCTCCGCTGCATCTGAACCCCCTGCGAGAAGATGAAAGCACGCCTTCAGCAAATGGGGCTCCACCTGTGGGGGTGTGAACCAGGGATCCCCGCTGCCCCAGCAAGGGCTCCGGGCTTACACCAGCGCTGCCGACTTGTACTGATACATGAACCGGCAAACGGAGCACGGGCTGAGACTGCTCTGTCACACAAGCCCTTCAGCATTTTAAGTTAAAAGACAACAACTACACCCCAAGTACTTCACCCTTGAGTGAGCGAGTGATGCTTCTGCCATTCAGAGACAGAGAAATGCTCTTGATTCCAAGCTCACCCATCGGAAGGACGCAGAGCCATATCCTGGTGACGCAGGGTTGATACCGAGTGGGTGTCAGACTTCTGTCAGAGCTGCATCTTCGCCGCTGCTGAAGCGAAGGGTTTCACTCCGGCAACAGGATCGTTCTGTTAGGAACAATACTAATTATAGAACACGTTCATTGAGATCCAGGAAAAAATAGACTGGTTTTACTCAATTCTTTAATAGTGGGGATGAGTCATTTTCACACTGCTTTATGCTACCGCCTTAAAGGAAAAATATTCCTTTAACACCATGGCATGCACTTCTTCCTTCTTTGCCCTCCTGACAGAAAGCCTATGTCATGACATGAAGCCTGTAGGGTTTGCCTAACAACAAGTAGAGTATATCACGGCTTGTAAAAGAAGCACAAGAAAAAACACATGGGAATTTGACAAGTATATGCACCAACAAGAGGAAGTATTCCAATAATTACTCTCAATCAAAATTTGAATGCCCTTAAGCTTCCCCAGGCCTTTCTCATTAAGAGGTAGGTGAACATTTTACCCGCTTGTCTGAAGGACGGAATTTTCTGCCTGTGGTTGTAGTGGTAGCTGCAGTTGCAGCCCCCTCTGTCAACAGTTTATAGCAAAAAAAGCCCATTTTAGAGGTGTGTTATCCTCACCTAATTCTATCCAGCATACTGTATATATACAACACAAAGGTCAGAAAACACTTTTAATATTTTTTAAAAAAAGTTCTCACAGTTGTGAAACATTACACTTTTTCCCTTTCAGAAGGGCTGTGCTTTTCGGTGTGCCAGATGCAGGCTGGCATCACCTGAGGGCAGCTACTGGTGCTGATGCTTGAAAGGAGAAGAGCTTGCCACGGCTCAAGTACCAGCGTCAGCTTTTTGCTGTTATAGGAGAAGGAAGACGGACTCGTGTGATACCGAAGCAGCGGGTAGTTGACAAAACCACTGGAGAGGGATGCCAGCTGGGAGAGTGGAGAGGACAACTTACTTATTTTGATTTAAAATTTCAGAAGAGAATTAAGGAGAGTTGAATACATACCTCTGAAGGTCTTTGCGTGGATTTCTGAGTGTGCTGCTTCTCCTACAGAGCTCAGAGCCTGGGACTGAGCAAGACTTCCCTTGCAGTTACACCTCTCCTTGCCAGTACAAACTAACAACACGAACTGCAGAGTTTGGCAGCTAGCAGGTACAGGTACTGGATGCAGCAGTGTAGCTAAACACGGCGAGCTTCTTAAAAGCTCAAAGGTGCAAAACAGACATTTATTATAACTGCTCAAAAATTAATGAGTTACATCCTTGCCCTCTTCTGACTGATGGAATAATAATGCAAGAATCTAATATGTTAACCAGAAAACAAACAAAACAAAACCCTGACTGGCCTTTGCAAGGCTTCCAAAGCAGAAAGCTGAGAAAAAAACATACAGACGGTTCACATGACTGACTTAAATCCTTTATGTTGACAGTCCATTTATTCCTTTTTCCATTGCCACAAAATTTACACACATACAGCTTACTCGTCAGCAAATCTCTCAGGTGCCTTGAATGAGCAGATGCCTGCAGGTTTGCTCTCCTTGGCATGACATACATGATAAATTACATTTAAATTTAGAATTGGCAAGTACAAATCCTATGGCTCAGTTTCAAACACTCTAGGATGCAAAACCGAACAACCTGGTATCAAGTTTAAAAATACATACAGTATATCTAGGAACTAATACTGTATGCACCGAACAACTTGAAGACATCTGTACCATTTATGATCATAAATTGATCAGCCTCAGTGTCACCACTGTACCAGCTTACCTAAAAAGCAAATCAAGAGTGCCCTGTAAACTGGAACTGTGGACTGCAGCAAATTATTAAAATATATAAGGAACTGATAATTTGAAAGCAGTTTATTTGCATTTATTTTCATGATTGTTCAAGTGTGAAGGTAACAGTCCATGCTATTATTTATGGGAATGTACAATGCATACGTGGTTTCAAAGGGGTAGAAGACTAGGTAGAACAACAGAAAAAGTGTACTGTACCTAGGAAGCTGGCTGATAAGGAGGAACTCCTATCTTGAGAGTATTTTGCCTAGTCTTCCTCTGTTGGAAGGCATCTTCCATGAAGGATCCTCACAGGAATGAGGCTTAAGAGTAAGTGAATAAGTATATATATATAGAAACTGAATACTGTGCTAAGCACCTTCCTTCCTCAGATTAACAAGGCAAAAAACCTCAACCCACATGTATCTTTTATGCTCTATTTATTTTAAAAGGTAGAAGGTTTATCAGGTTGATTTGAAGGAGTTCTCAGCAAGAACAAATTTTCACAAGCTCTAGAGCAATGAAACTATTTAGTTATATCACATACCAGTAGATTAAACTACTTCTGGTCAGTTATATCATAGCTATATATTTTAAGTGGCAATTGGGTGAATAACAAGCATTCCACTGCTTTTGGCTGGATAAACGCACTTGATGTTATGAGATGTTACACATTCTCCAAAGCCTACAGGACAGATACAGAAATGGCTTGTTTTGGGAAGGAGGAATAGGTAAATGAAATGCGTTAAAAAGAGCATAATACTGTTTTTAAATCTCTGTTGACTGCTGTAGAATACTTATACTTACGTACACAAATGCCCTTCTAAAAAGATGTAGTCAGAAAGTAATAATTTGGCTTAATATTACTCCCTAACTCTAGACAGGAGAGAGAGAGGCAGCTGGAGACTGAGACACGGACATCTAGTGGCTGCCATGCAAGTTCTAACATTTACAAAGACTGCTTAGGGTAAAAAGACTACTACTACTAAATCACTCATGGGGCATTTGTAACTTGCCTTCTATATTCTTACTAACAGGAAATTTGCTAATTTGTTCAAATTGGTCCTAATCCTGCTTTTTAAACATCATGCACAACTGAAATTCTCTCAAGCGGAAGAATGAAGGTAATCCTGCTGTACGCAGCACGTACATTTGTTCTTGTAGGCTGCATTGACATAAACAAAAGCTGACTGCTTATATGAAACTCTAAATATTAGAGTTTAAGAGAATATTGTAAGCTTTCACACCCTCTCAACTACAAAATAAAATAGTATGCTGTCATGCAATACTTAAATAATGTGATCCAAACAGATATAAATTATCTAACTTAATGCACTATTTTCGCCAAAATTCTTGCATCTATTCAGCTTTGATTACAGAAAATATATTGATCATAGCCATACATACTCTTTAGCATCTCTTTGTTTTAACAAACTTTTACAGTGGCTATGACAAACTCATTTTGATGAGGTAGCATTTAAAAGAGCCCTGTGTGAAGACCTGTTGAATAGTTCCTGGTAAAACTTTTTTGTGCTTAGGCATTGGAAGACACCGTTGAGAAAGAGGAGACTGACCTCTGTACACTTTATAATCAATGGCTGGTGAAAGGGGACACACAAATGACTGAACAAATTCAGATTTGGTGAAAATTGGTCCAATTCCACTAGCCTTGAGATCAATAATACTGCATTATTTTACTGTTTTTTCCCCTTTAAATAAAATTGAATGCACAATACATCCAGATGCATGAATGCTTATCATCATTAATATAAAGTCTCCTTACCCCTAACTATTTCTCCAAAGTGGAAGCCAACCAGTTAGGTCTTTGGGCTTACTCACATTTATTTTCTCTGAGAAGTGCCAGGAATTGCATTTGTAACTACGTTCCTAAATTCTAGCTAAATGCAAAAGTTTCATGCTACAAATAAAACTAGAAGTTATATTCCACCAGTTCATTAGTTAAAATAAATAAAACACATAATGGAAGACTAACTGAATTCTGAAAATCAAACATGAATTATAGAAGCATCTTTGGTTAATGTCTACTTTAAAATGGTTAATAAAAAAAGCTGGAGTTGCAACATAGAATAGAGCAGCAGCCCTTCCTCAGCAATGCTACTGTTACATGTCCAAGCACTTCAAGAAGAATAACAAGGAAGTTAACCTCACCGGGAGAAAACAGAAGGCTGGATATAATCACTCTATACATCTAGGACTTAAAAATACATATTGAAAAATTTTGGCAACAAGTAAAAAAAGCATAAGTGTTTTTTTTTTTTTGTTTTGTTACAATTCGGTATTAGGACAGATCCACAGAACTAACTTTTATAAAAATACAACATACTGCATAAGTTTTTATTTAGGGATTTAATTTATATACCACAAATACTGCTTTTAATATAAGTACAATATAATACAGTTTTATTTATGTAACTGCTGGTGTTCACTTTGGATCATGAACTGAATGGCATGCTGTGCTGTCAAAACTTTAATAAAACGGCCTCTAGTTAAACTTCTCCAAAGTATAAAATCATGCAAAATCTACATCCTATATCATACAACCAGTACATTAATTGAAGCCAATAGCCTACAAACAGCCTGGACTATCTTCCGAGTTTGTTCTTGAAGCGTCCACAAGTCAGCCATCATTTTCTTTAGGCAGAAAGGAAGAATTTCAGTTTTGTCTGCAGAATCTCATCACGACCAGCAGCAACTGAAACCAGCAACAATGTGCAGAGTCATCAGTCAACAAATCTTCATTACCTAATGCAGTTCAGAGCGCACATTTAGTCCATATTGACAAGTCTGGGGTTAGGAAGTTTTATGTTTCCCTCCTGTGACTACTGGTCGTGCATATTCCACAAAATCATCTATAAGAACAGGCCACGCTCCTAAAGAGAAGTCAAGCAATTCAGAAATTAATGTATCATTATCAGCAATAAACTGGTGTAGTCTCCAAATACAAAAGATCAGAAGCTCACTTTGACATTTCTGGCCTAGTCTAGCTTTAACACGCATGACATAACAAACACTTGAAAAAAGCACCTGACTAATAAATTAAACATTTGAATCTCTTCTTGCAGCAATTGTTCTTAGTACATACAAAATGTTTTTAAAGCATAAAAATCCACACTACAAAGTTTATAAATGTTAGCTGATAGCACAACCATGGCATTCCTATTGGAGCCATTCATAACTTCGGAAATATTTCTGTACACAGTCATTCCAAAACAGAATTTGCAGGATTAGTATCAGAGTGGAAACTGCTTTTAGATTAGTATGAAAAAAAGTCCACATAGACATTCTTGCAAGCAGAAAAATGATGTATTTCCTTGCAGTTAGCAGCACTTTTGTACAAAAAAATACAGTTTCACCGAGACTCTTGTAGCATAACAAGTTCAAATAGCATGTGCTATATCATGGTGTGACAGTACCTTTACTTCTACTTACATATTACAGCAAACTAGGTAACCTTATCATTACTGTTTCAGCAACAAGTATGACACTATATTTGCAGCTAAACCTCTAAGGGTAAACAAATTAAGACAGAAGGTAACAGCCTGTTCTGTTGTTCGTTTATAGCAATATTTTAATTCTGCGCTACCAATTTTTGAAGATATTCAGGTACTCCTTACCTTCTTCATCATAGTTGGACATATCATCTGCAATCATATTTCCAAAGTCTAACAAAAGATTCCAAGTATCTTTTGGAATTGATCTTTTATGATGTTCCTGTAAAGGAGGAAAAACAGTACTGCTCAATCCGAACTATTTTCAAGTTCCATGGTAGTATTTTATATTGACATATACAGAAATAGACGTTTTATAAGTATTTCTTCTTCTCTTTTTTTTTTTTAAATTTAAATAAAGTTCAGAGCTTCCAGAGAAAGCTACAGAATAAACTGCAACCAAAGGAGGCAAAAATGTGTAAGAAGTCTTTGATAGTTGTTTTCTTTCTTCCATTCTGCTTTTAGGGTATGTATTCCTACCTTGTTATGAAAAAGAATAAACCAAATGCACTTTATACTTCTACTGAATGGCATCCACTCCAGGTTCTGAAACTGTGCAGCCATAGGTTAGCATTCTGCCATTTCAACTCGAGCCCTTTTCTTCTTACCCCTTTTTACTTACTCTTACCTAGTCTCTCTTTCAACTTGTCTTCACTCTTCTCACTTTCTCCCAGACTGCCTTCCAGATCCATCACCACAGCCTCTCTTCAGCTATTCTCTCCTTCACCATAACACACTACCTGCATTTGCTCCACTTCTGCCCAGTCTCCTTTCCCCCAGTCTGTCCTGTTATCCACTACCACCTCCTTGCCTGATTTCAAATACACTCTGCACCACCCCATTCACAAGCACTATTTGCCACCCCAGCCAGTTTGAGCAGCACTCCAAAAAACTTCAGTCCTAGTCAGCATTCTCTCAGCTTTTAAAGCTAGGACTCCCCAAAAAAGAGAGTGTGTGGGCAAACACAACTCAGCAGTTGTGAGCTGTAGGATCAAATCAGAACATTCACATCTCCCTTCATCTGTTGATACTGCTATATTACCTGAAGATAGCAGGTGATTAACAGGGAATTAAGTTTCAACACCTAGTTCTGGCTTGCAGTAAAAAGTTGCAACTGCATGAAAAGACTTGTGAAGGACTGTTTTTTTTTTTGTGTTTGTGGTTTTGGTTTTCTATTGTGGAGCTGGTTTATTTGTTTGTTTGCTTGTGTGGGTTTTTTAAGCAGTAATACCCTTAAGTACTGAGAAGAATAAACTTCATTTCAAAATGTGAAACTTGATCAAAATTAGGTTGATGCCCAACACAGCAGCAAACATGTCCTCTCACTCAAGCCAAAGGTTGTATCCTGACTGCAAAAAATATAACAAGCAAACACACCTTCTGGAAAAGATTCCTTAAAACAAACAAAACACAACCAAACAAAAAAGCCCATCCTAAAGAGTCCTAACTTGCTTCTTTCTTAGGTTGAATTTTTTTAATCTAAACATTTATTCTAAAGTAAACATTCACGTTAAATATTTGTAGCAAAGTAAGACACTTTATACCACATCAGGTAGATTACTGCTTGAAGTAGAGATCTGCAGAACTGTCTGTTGTAACAAACTTGATCACATAGGCAAGTGGGAGAAAAACATTAAGATTTTTCTTTAATTACATCGATAGATCTGAATTTGGATGTAAGGGTATTAAGGCAGTTAAAATGTGAAATGTTTTCACAAGTGCTCTTGAAGAAACTGGTGTATTATTCAGTGAATAAAATAAATATACTGTCCAAAAATTTAGAAAAAACTCCAGAAAATATTGCTAAGAGTATATACTTCCACTATTAAGCACTGGTGATTATGGGACAAAATGCAGAAAGATTTCTTAATTCTCCTAAACTACAGATAAAAAGATAAACTGAAAAAAAAATCAAGATAAATTATACATTATATAACATTATATAAGGTATTTTTTTGCAAGTACATAGAAATGCAAGTGTAGAAACCTGGATGAATAAATCTGGTCTTTAATAAGAATATTCTGTAATATCTGAAGTTTAATTTATGCATCTTTATTCCACTGCTCACAGAATTGCACGGGTGATAGAAAACTGCCAAGATCGGTTCACAACTATTATCTAAAAAATGAGTCAAAATAAGTACTCAAGACAAGAACTTCTACTTAAAAAGAAAAGTCTCTCAGGTTAAGTCAGTCATAACAGAATTGACATTTAAAAAAGGCTGAGTATATGCACTAATACTTCAAAAGGCAGAGCATGGTAAAATACATGGTTGACAATAATCACAGCTATCTTGAGAATAAAGACCCCACAGGTTCAATCTACAATCATGGCTTCCTTTCATGCCAGAAGCTTTCAATAAGTAGGAGGATACAGGGTCAAGCAAGCAGAATGCTCTATTGCTTTGCATGTAGCAATATTTTTGCATTCTTCTCAATTAGAAAATTATATAGAGAAGATTTAATTTGGCTTGATTTAAGACTATTTTATATCACTTTTCAAAAAGGAGAAAGTTCGAAGGAAGTATTCAGACATCCTGTCTTTTTCTTTACTGTAAGCACACAGCCTACTGTGGACTAAGATAGTCAGGAAGGAATACAGTACATACTTACCAACAAAAATTTATTCCAAAGATCTAGAAATTTAAACCTTCCTGACAAGACTAAATTCCAATATGCAATTGCCATTTCTAGATCTGCAAGAGACAAAGCAACACATAAATACTACAGCACATTATATGCAATAAAACTCTTATGGTTGAACAATTAATGCTACATCTAGTATATTACGATACAACTGAACAACATTCTTTTAAAATCACTACTCTCTACTCTGACCCCAAAGGTGGAAGACAAGCAGTAATGATATAAATTGCATATTGAACATCACAGCCATAAAGACTAAAATACTTTTGTCACCATCCAGCAGTGCCAAATTAATGCTACTTTCAATCTATAGAAACAGAACAAGATAGTTAACAATAATCCTGTCTACAAGTAAACAAAAAAAGATAGATACGCACAAACACAGCAAATATTGATAGAAACCCAAACATTTAAGTTTGCAGGTGCCAATTCCTGTTAATTTATCACATTTTAGACCCACTTGACTTCAAAGGGAAATTAAGGACACAGGGGATAAAATGAGATTTGTCTGGAGCATGATAACTCTACAGCATGCCTTGCAGCAATAATTCTCCTCTTCTGGAATCATCCAACACCTACACCCAATACTGAAAATATAAATCCAAGAAAGCAGCCCTTATTCTGCACCATGAGCAGTGATCCAAGAGAAGAGTTCAGCTCATGCATGCCAACAGGAGGGTGCAGCACTGCCACACATCCAAGCAGAAAAGTAGGAGCAGTATTAAATGCAGCATAAGGATAGAAAGGATGTTTTCCTGAAGGCCTGATTTCATTCTCAGCAACTCACAATACCTAATGGCTCCTGTGCTTGATCCCACAGGTAACAGCACTGAATGTATGCGTACTGCTGTGCAAACACAAAATAAAGCACTGCCTTTCTTAAACCACAAAAAGATTTCAGTTTGTGCTTTCAGTGTAAAGTAAGTATAAACAAAATATGAAACTTAATAGAAAGTACTGTCATAGCAGATAAGACGGAAGCTTAACCTCCACCTACAAGAAAGGAGCATGGTATTTGAAATTGTACATACCACATTACAAACCAAAGGACATTCTGTCATCTGAAATCAAGTTTCAAGTCTGAAAGAGATGTTCCAGATTTTAACATAGCCAGTTCCCTAGAGTCTGTATCACAGAGGGCAGGGGCCCAGACGAAGCGCAATAGTTAAGATGTACAGAAATGCAATATGCCTGTACCTAGCTATACTGAGACAGTGCTGCTGGTGTTTGTGCTATTACGATCAGAGTGCTTTTCAGTACGGAACTTGCTTTATGCCCTAATAAACTTCTTTCAGTCCTTACTGTCTTTGCCACCATGCTCACTTTTCACAGAAAATAAGTAGAATAGTTAATAGCATTTACTTCCTGTTTAAATATGCAGATTAATTATTCTTATCTGTTATCCCAAATGAAAAGCAAAAGAAATGTGGAGAAGGAAACTTGAATAATCTTAAGGGTTTCTAAACTTCACTGTGAAGTGACTGGCTTTGATCCCATTCACTCAGGCTTCTTTATGATGACTCAACCTTTCCAAGTCAATCTTGCAAATCTATCATGTGACAACATTAAGCAAAATGCACTTTGAAGAAACAACATTTTAATAGCAGAAGAGCTTTTATACTTCTGATGGAAACATACCTTGGAAAAAGGAAGAAGGTACAGGCAAGGAAACAAAGATCATTCAAGGTGCCACAAAAAAGTTACAAGGTAAAGAAGAGGCCATACTTCCTTGGCTTACTTGAGTATGTGTCAAATTAAGTATTATGTTAAGGTGAACTTGATTATTGCAAAATTGTGTTTAACACAACACATGTGAAATACTATCTTAATTAAGTTGACATTTGAGGGATACATTACATGTGTGTGCAAATCGATTCTCCTGCACAGACACAGGAATTATTTGCTATTGTATAACAAAAGCATATCCTGCTGAGGATGCTGCTCTGTAGTGGCTGAAACCAGTCCACGCTGGAGCTGCTCTCCCCATTAAGCACAGAGGGAAGTCCTGTTCTCAGCTCAAGGGAAAAAAATAAATAAAGTACATCTTCCTCATCTGGTTCACTGGAATCACACAAACTCATGAACTAACACAAGAGACATTTGAAGAAAAGGACTAGATGGGACTATCACTTTTCATAGCGGTGCCAGTTTATGCAATCTTAAAGTATTTGAGGAAACTAGGCCTTCAGGTGTGCTACATTCTCAGGGGATATGGCTACACTTTTGTTTGAAGGCAATTCCCTACCTAGGTTGAAAAACTGCACCAGAGGACAGATGAGATGATTTTTCTGCTTTAAAGGGAAGACCTAGTTACACAGAGTCCCAGTTCTACATTAGGATGCTGATAGTGGTATCAATAAACAGTAATGCTGAGGAGTTTGTGTACCTGCTACAATTAGTACAGCACTAAAAGACATTAAGAAAAAAAAAAATAAAGGTCTTATGCCATGGGAGTTCTACATCCCCACAGGAAGATGCTTTGGAAGGCATGGATTTCTTAGGCAGTGTCTTAGGAATACCTATTTCAGTGCTGCATAGATATGAAGGCATCATTACAAATAAAATCAAACTACAATTATAAAAATATGCTGGCTTTGTACCAAAAAATATGCTTCCCACATTACAGACTAATAATGCAGGTTTTAGAAACGGAAAGGAAGACAGATGCGTAAATCTCTGGTTACTGCTTAAAGAACATCTTAAAAATACCACGTCATAGGCTGTACATTATACAATAGTTTGAGGTTTCCCTTCATGCCAAAGTATTTTCAGTGTCAATACCTAGCAAGCATTGTATGTCATGCAGTCCCTTCAGTATAATGGCTTTACAATCCAAAGTTTTTGCATACACTGAAACAAAGCTTCAATATATAGATATTCATCTTTCTGGATATCTAGTCTAGTTGTGGCTACATACAACATCTATAAAGCTTTCTGTAGTAAAATCCTAAGAACTGAGTTGCCTAAAAGTGATACCAATTACTATTACAAAATTATTAAAACTAAAATTACTTAAAAGTTTTTAAAAATATATACCATATCTAAGTAAAACAAATTCAAGAAGGAGGAAGAGGGTAGTAAAATAAAATAATTACAATGTTAAACATTATTTTGGTAAATAACATTTATTATAGTAAACATGTTTTACTATGTTTTAAAAGGAGTTCTTTACACTTTTCAATTATTTAAACAATCAGCTTTTCACAATCAGAAGTACAGCATTTTGCATGCAGTATGATCTATTCTGAAACATTAAAGCCTCATTCTAAAATTGTTTTTAAAAAAAACCCTCAGCCCCTTCTACCCTAATTGAACAGAAAGCTTGAAGTGATAACAAATTCACACAATTAATGCAGAAGGAGAAATACATTATCAGTTAGACAGCCTGTGTCTACTTTCAAGATCTGATCAAATGCTTACCTTGGTAACAAAACCCAAAAATCGTTATTAGATTCTTGCATGAATTAAAAAAAATAAATCAAATTAAACTCCTCATCTCTTTGCTATGATTTTGGACAAGGGCAACGAAGTCATTGCACACGAGTAATCAAGGAAGTGAGAAAACAGAAATATAAATCAACAGATAGCAAGGAAATGGCTGGAGAGTAGGATTTATGAGGAACATGAAATGAAGTTCATTTAGACTTGCTGTGCCAAAACAGCTCTCTGGGACTGCAGCACTCGCTTGTCATCCTCTGCCAAATAGAGCTTTCCAGCTCTCAGACTGCCCTACCAACAGAGCTGCTCATGCAGTCCTGTTTGAAGCTGTCAGAATATTAAAACTATTTCACCTAAATCACTGATACACTTAAAAGAAAAAAAGGCTAAAGGCATTACATTGGCCTCCTAATGACATTTAAAAATCTTTATTTATAAGAATACTTTAATATTAGCCACTGTTGTCCTCATAATCCCTAGTTAGCCTATTAACTAGGTTCTATACATTATGATGGTAGAACCTATCATGTTTTCGAGCTTGGAAACAAATAATTTATTTTAGTTTCATCTTTTGAGATTAAATGATTGTCCAAGTATTTCCTTTTTCTTCCTTTAGAATCACAGAATCATTTAGGTTGGAAGAGACCTTTAAGATTATCGAGTCCAACTGTCAACCCAACACCACCATGCCCACTAAACCATGTCCCTAAGCACCACGTCTTTTAATTACCTGCAGGGATGGTGACTCCACCACTTCCCTGGGCAGCCTGTTCCAATGCCTGACAACCTTTTCAGTAAAGAATTTTTTTCTAATATCCAATCTAAACCTCCCCTGGCACAACTTATTGATGTTTAATCTTCTTATCAATACTGTAAAGCTCTGCTACTTCATATGTCGTGTCTGTGAGAGGCTTTGGGCAGCTTGTTATAAGCTTCAGTGCTCACTAATGAGTTTTATTCAAAGAGTATTCTCTCAAGCTACATGGGCAGCATATTTTTTTCTTGGTTTTTTTTTATTTTTTCCCAGAATGACAGGATGCATCAGCCTCATCCAGTCCATCTACAGTCACAAACCAACCAATTCATAAAGAATGTAACAAAGCTTGTGGGAGGAAAAAGTTACTTTTATTAGACCAGTTAATAAGGAATAAAGGAAAAAAAAAAACAACCAAAAACGTTTTGGAAATGAAAATTTCAGCACCCAGAACCCATTTGTTTGAGGCTTTCTCTCCCCAGTGCTTTAAACAAAACTTACTCTATAGCTTTGAAAACAAAAGAATATCCAACAAAGTCTCTTGTTCCCACCACTGCATAAAAAATTAATCTGGACAGGTGCAAGACAGAAATCTATTTTATCATTCAATTGCCTTGTAAAAATATATGTAGCCTCTGTAAGAGGCTGAACTTCAGATGTTTTCTTTATAGTCATATAATTTGCCCTAAAGTATTATTTGGTTGATATTCTTTAATCTCTTTCCTCTTGTTTTCTCACTGTGATCGCAGGCAAATATCATACTCCTGTAAAGCTAAAACAAAAACTACATTGCACAAAATTATTTTTATTTAATAGAATTCCTGGACTCTGTGCTGAAACTGGTGCAGATGGGGTAAACAGTGGAAACTGGTGTCAGTCTATCTCAACAATTGGACTATAACACTACCTGACTAACAATCATCAAATGAATACTTGCAAGATTCAGTGAGTTACTTGATTCCTTGTTTCCTCATCTCTGAATGATTTTAAGAGTCTTCTTTGGCCTCCAAATTACTAAGAACATGGACACAAGAATTAGTTTCTTTCCTAATCAGAATGTTTTAATCTTCTACAAACAGATAAAATCCACATAGCAAAATAACAAGAAAATACCATCAGAATTAAACCTAGAAACCCTTCACCAAATTGCCAAAGGTTTAGAGCAAAATAGCCCTTATCTTCAGCTAGGAGCCCCCCCCCGCCCCCGAAGGTAGAGAGAAGGGGAAAACCAGGTAAGGAGTATGACAGAAATACTGAAAGTGGCTAAAGTCAGGATCCAGCCGAGTTGGATCCATTTATCACTGCAAAGCCATAAGCAAAGAGCTTCCCAGTGCTCTACGTTAGGGGATGTGTAACGCACAGTGTCAGAATTAAGCCTCTATGGTGGAAGAGTGGTGAAGCACAGCATGTGGATTTCAGAAGAGCTCTGCAGGAATCAGGCGGGGTCTGACTGTGCTTATTAACTCTATCTCAGCATCTGCCACGCTGAAGCAGGCTGATTCTTCACAGAACCTTTCATATTTATTATCTTGCACATCAACTGCACAAAAGCAGATAAACTGCTTCTGAACGACAGCTAGGCTTAGAAGATAGGTATCTCGAAGACAATTTGAGCACAGCCTAATGAACCTGATCACAGCCAGTTTTCAAAATCCTTCCATCTCTGCAAATCTCTCAATGTACAATTCAGATTAAGTCATCTGTTGTAGTTTAGATTGACCGGATATACATTTCCCAAATAAAAGCCAAACATGTGCAAAAGAATCAATGAGGCATTACTAGACCTGGCAGTTATGCCACACTTCTGCTGCTACTATTGGCCTTTTTTGATCATAGCACCCTGTTCTATACTAAGGTTCTCTTGAATTGCTGGCATTTTTAGAATGAAAAAAATGAAAAGAGAAAATAAAGCAAGGACCATACACACAGACCAAGGCCATTGAAACACCTAAAATACAGCATTCACAGACCTCTTCCAAAGTAAAGTAAACACTGAACTCCCTCAACTTCTTCCATCCACTCACTCCTACAAACACCCTAGAAATGGATCCATCTAATTCTTCATTGAAAGTGGAGGAAATCTTGATAACTTGCTAGGGGGAGAAAAAAAAACAACCAACAAGAAAAAGATATCCTTCCCTAATGTCTAAGTGTCTCTTCAAAGAATCTTGAGATACTGCTATGATGAAAGCCAAAGTTGATGTTGCTTCAATTAAAAAGAGCACATTATACTCATCTGCTCACAGAAGATGCAACCTCCTTGAAGTCCACATACCGGATGCAAAGATAGTCATTCTTCTGGTCTTGAGGTAATATTTGATTCAAGTCTGAATGCCCTCCTCATGTATCATCTCTTGCTTGATCCCAGGAAGCTGGCAGAGAGAAGGAAGCACAACCTTTTGAGCCAGCAAGCAGGCGAAGGGACCACAAAGGAGTGATGAAGGATCAAATCTGCTTTTTGTTTCCATGTTGAAAGTCGAAGACCATGAAAGAATGTATTAAGTTCCTCCACGGTGCTGAAACAAACTGTAGTAAACTGCTGAGCATGAGGAATCTCCTGAACATGTCTTGTCAGGGCTCAAATGGAGACCCATTAAGAGAATCTCAGTGAGTATCAGGTTCGAGAAAAAAAAAAAAGAAAAAAAAAAAAAGATGGAGCTAAGGCCTTGATTGGAGCTTGAACCGTGTCCTTATAAATCTGAACTGCTCTATATACAACATGACAAAAGATCTATAACCCTATTCCTTAGTACACTTACCAACCAAGACCTAGGACACAAAATTTTGCTCAGACTGCAGTAGAAAAAGCTAAAACTTGGGAGTAGAAAGCGAGATAAACCTCTCCAAATCTGCACCATGCAAAACAAAGATTTGTTGTACTAAATATAGTAGTGAGAACATGAGAGAGCAGATTAAACAGACAGAATCACAGTCATCCATAATAATTAGTTGTAAAAGTCTCTTGGCAAACCGGACCTTCATAAACTGCACCTTTTACATTATCTCACAATATATACAAAACACTCGGATGAAGTTTAGTATATCTAAATAATATGCCTGCCAGGTCCAATATGCAGCCACTGAGATGGAACTGCTGTGTTGAAACCTTGCTATCTTTTTTTTTCCTGAATTCCATCCACCACTTACAGAATAATAGTCTTAGCAGTTATAAGCATCCACCTTTTCCTTAGACAATAATCAAATCTATTCAGATCTGTTTGAAAGACACTTGACAGTTGGGTCCTGAGTAACATTAATCAGAGCATCATTTTCTGCTTAAAGAAAATCATGGTAGATCTTATGCAATATTTTTTGCCTCCTACATCTCACTACTTACATGAGCTATCACCTAGGGGGACTGGTACTACTTTTACTTCTTTAAACAGCATCAGTCCAGACTGAAGCATACTACTTGCCAATATTAAGCTAATAAAAGTAAATGGGAACACTGAAGTTGGATGAGACTACAGAGACTGAAGTCTTACAGATATAAAGAGAAATAAAAATTCCCTAGTATCACTACACAAACTGTGGAAAAGAGACACCTACAAAAGGCAGTCCTGTTTCTAGGAATGAGTATCAGTGTACTGAAATCTGTGCCTATTTTGGGGAATGACAGAATAGATATAACATAAGTTATTGGAGAGGATTCTTCCCATCTAATTACATAAAGGCAGAATTTCTTGCATTGGTTTTGAGGGGAACTGTAGAATAAGAAGAAATTAAAAACCAATGGAAGACAGGCTGTTCTAAAGAGAAATAAAACACAAAACCACACACACACACCTCCCCTGGACAGCTTTCCTGGAGCAAAATCCATTGCATTGCAAAGATAACTGTGTCAGGTCTCAACAAAATTCTTCTATCACCCAAAAACTTCTAAGAAGGACTTCTATGCCTTCCCACTCCCTCCCTTACAAATAGCAGCTGGTGTAATAAAAGATACTACGTATCCTGCTGATATCTCCCAAAAGAGAAATGTTAGGGATACAGAGAGATTTTATTTTTTTCAAGATATGCTCCAGGCAAAACCGTTCAATGAAAACTGACAGTAATCTCAGAAACAACTTTTAGAAATTCAGTCTGGAAGCACTGGTGCCCAAAGCAAGGCTAGACATGGTGAAATTTATCTCAGTATGCTGAAGCAACCTCAAATTGCTGCCTATCATCTTTGAGACTTCATAGACGTCAAAGGAGATTCTAGAAGAACTTCAGTGGTTCTCTGACAAACTGGAAGAAAGTAACTCACCCATGGGGGTCTGTCCTGTACCTAACACTGTCCAGTACTTAAGTAACTGAGATGATACAACAAACAAAAACTTTTATTAAATCTGCAACTTATACAAAGCCTGAAAAAAGCATAGCATGGTAGAGGACAGAATTAGAATTCAAAATTATTTGGACAAATTGGAAAACCACTTGGAAATAAATAAGAAAGATTTCCTTCAACAGAATTGCAAAGTCATATAGCTAGTGGGAATAACTGACTGCAGAAACAAAAGATAAGAATTAACTGGATGCAATACAGTTCTGCAGAAACCCAGTAATATAATAAGACCACAAACTGCAGACAGTATCAGTGTTATAAACATAAGTACACTTAATGGAATGTAAAACAAGGAGCAAAATATCTAAGGCGCATGGCAGATGTCTAGCTTCTTTGGGTACAACAAGATAAGAGAAAGTTAGATCACTTGGATTGCAAAGGAAAAGAGAGCTGGAAGATACAATTCCAGTGTCAGAGAACTGGAAGATAAAATTTATCAGGTTAGTTGGTTTTATCCAGTTTAGAGGCTAAGGGAAGACGTATACATGGTTTCCAAATATGTAAAAAGTTGTTACTAAGTCTAAGGAAACACATATTCTGCATATTTACTCTGGACAGGTAAGCACTGAACTGAAGAATTCAGGAACAGATATTTATGTTATATGCTAGAAAAAGAAAAAAAATTATCTAACAATAGGTTTGAGCAAGCATGGACATAGATATATGAGACCTGCCATCAGAAATTTAAGATTATATTATGTGAAGGCAGTCGCTCCCAAACTTTTTCAGCCAGAGGACCACTGCCAATCAGACCTCAAATCTTGCTGATAACTACTGAAAGTGAAAAAGCAAGTTAGTATATATTGCTAGCATACCACTGAACATTTGGTTAGAAAAACACGTATGAGGAATGGTTTTGGTACACGTTGATCCTATCTGGCACAAGGGAATACACTATATAAGTGTTTCTCTATCTTTTAAATTTAGAGACCACTTAGCATATTAAAAAGGAACCCCCAAATCACCGTATTTCCTGATGTTCTTCAGGGGAGATGGAGCAAAAAATAAAGTAATAACTGCTGCTTTTTGCTTCTTAAAACAGCAGAAACAGATTTAAAAAAAAAAACCAACATGTTGAAACATGTTAAAATACCAATAGAGCAATAAACATGACTCACAACCAAAGCATCATTGTTCGGACATTTTCGAGGTATTTCAGTAATTTCTTATAGTTTCAGTATGTTAAGATAAGAAACATGAAAAATAATTGCATAAATGAGTCATCTTTGCCTATCACAGACATTTTCTTGGTGAGCTCTATTCTCAAGAGTTATTTCTGTCAAGAAAAAAAAAAGATGTGTTAGCAGTAAGCCTGAAGGATCCAACAGAAGGACAATTTTAATTATGCCTTCTTTTATAAAAAATTTTTATTAACCATCTGCTAAGAATAAGAATTTCCCATTTGTCACTGGCACTATGTCAAATTTGCTTAGTTTTCAAACAGGCGTATTCATAGGTCATGTGTATACCTGAGAATCAAGCAGTATTCTTTTAGCCTACAGATCACTCCCCTAAACGAGTGCAACAGCTACCAGACTTGGTGATTTAAGCACTGAGTGCAGCAAGAGAAAGCACTGGATACTTCACACCACAGAAAAACCACAATAAAATATTTTGTAATTGAAAGTTCGGAAAGAATTCCTTTGATTATTTCCGCTTCGTTAATTAAAACCATTCCCTTTTATCCCTACTTGACATAAACTTACTGACCTCTTAGTCTTTGTGTCGTAATTCAAATGTGAACATATGGGAATGAGTAGGCAAGCACTATCATGGGAGCATGTCACCAGAAACACGTTAAGGCAAATAGCTAGGGCAGTAGCTTAGCAGCATCCTGTACCTTGGTAGCACTGCATGTCATCAAGGTGCATGTGCAGAAGAAGGGAAAGTCAACACCTTAACATAACCTAGACAGATTTATACCAGCTCATTTGGTAACAAATTTAATTATACATTCTATTTAACTATCTGGACTGAATTCATAAAGCATCCTGAGCCAAGGCTCCAAACGTAGTGAGAGAGAAGCAGACTTTGTACATGGATGAGATAAATCCCCACATCTCCTTGACAATAGGGCACACACTCATTGAGACACAAATACCAAACACCTCTACATCAGCTGTGGAGATAGGGAGGGAAGATGGGCAGTTTCTCATTCTAGGAGAAAATGCATAGTGGATACAGAGAAGAGGATGTAAAATAAAAAAAAAAACACCTAAGCTTATACTAAATGTAGCTGAAGCAACTAAAGTTCTCAGCTCATACAGACGCTCCCATAAGATAACTGACTGAATTTTTTTTTCCTTGCCGGACACTTTTTTGCTGAAAAGGAACAAATATAACTCTTAGAATAATCGCAGCAGGAAGCAGTACATTGTAAATGCCAACACGTAAACTTACTTTTACCCTCTACCTCTCTGCTCCACTATAACAGTATTCCCTGAAAAGAGGCCAACTCCAAACCTATACAGTGTTAATTTTTATTTGGATAAGCTATCACTGACCTCAATCACTCAAAAATGTCTTATTAGTCAATATGCTTGCTCAACACTCTCTCTCTACTCAACCTATAGTGATCCAAGTTCACACCAGACAGAAATATGGTGTATCTCCACTGAAGAGCAGTGGCAACTGCTTATATTTAATATCTAGAATCATCTTAGCAAAACCAGAAAAATTCTGACCAAAAATGTCACCAAAGTACTGCCATGTAAAAATTAAGCACTACTCGAAATTAAGAAGCAGTATTACCATAATTCTTAAAATTCCTGAAAACTGAATTCAGCAACAGTTCCAGTTAACTCTTTCTACAGTTTATTTTAAGCTTAACTTTAACTTTTGCACTTCTTACTTTCTCCTGTTAATACTTCAATGCTTAGTGCAAGAAGGTACTTAAGTGTTTTATTGCCCTAAAGTACCATTCTTACACAACAGAGAAGACATACTTACAAATTAAAGGGCCTCCATACCAAATAAACACAAGTAATGCAATACAAGTAAGTTTCCTCCTTCCTCCTCATGTCAAATAAACAGTACATTCAGTTCCATAATCTGGGCTGGGCTGCCTTCCCTCTCCCTCTCCATGTACAGGCTTAGGTGAAAAGCTTTTGAGACATATTTCCCAAGTACATGAGTTTTGTGTTGGAAATGATCCAGTTAAAACAGGAAGCCATTTGTAATATTTCTTTGGGTATCCCATAAATTCCAACCTCAGCTGTAACTGACTTACCTTTTCCACAATCTGAAAGTACTAGGCTTTTTAATGAAGAGAGGCAAGAAAATGAACAACTACTAAGGGACTTGAATTCCAAGCAGCCTCACAGAACCACTGTAAGACTATTTCAGTTTTGTGTCTGGAAACGTGGCACGTGACCCACGAAAGAGTGATATGTAATGAAAAATGAAACTGCTGCAAAAAAAAAGAAAAATGGAAACTGGCTAAAAGTTGCACACAGTTTAAAAAAAAAAAAGACACTGGGAAAGACAAGATATTATTCAAAGTAATTCTCAGGAAAGAATGTGGAACAGATGCCTCTGACTGAGAAGGTCTAAAACAATATTCTGCTCCTCCATCTCACTACTCTTCCAACAATTTTAGAAAAAAAGTATTTATTAACGTGCTTGCCAAGTAACATAGACATTGAGTTAGAGTGGCTATGCTAAAAAATCCCCACTTCCTCTTCCCCACAGCACAAAGAGAACAGTGATGATGGTACGGTGTTATTCTCCACACAAACCAGTTTAATTTCTTCCTACACAGTGTCTTTTGAAAGTGGACATAAGAAAGGATATCAAGTTTCACCTTACAATTTCTTTCATCTAATTTTTTTTGCTATTTTTGATTTGAAGAGAATAAAACTTTGGAATGTAAACAACATATCCATTTAACTCCAGCAATACAAAGCATGGATTAGGACAAATCTCAAACTTTATATGTAAAAGAATAATAATTTAATACTTTATAAACTGTATACCTGTTTCTATTCACTAGCTTTGAACCAAGTCCATAATATTCTTTTTCTAAACTTTACATAAAAACTGTGAACTAAACCTAAAAATTCTTAGAAAAACAGTAACTTTCGCCCAGAGTTTTCTCCCTCTTTGTAAGCCAATATGGACATCTTGTTTCAGTTGTTCTGAACAAAATGGAAAACATAAGGAGCTCACTAGCTCAGTCTTTTAAAAAAAAATATCTGACAGGTCATTAAGAACTGCAGGAAATTCCTTTGACAAGAGGAGAGAGAATGTCAATACTAGCAGAAAACCCCATTAAATTATCTGTACCAAGGGGACACTAAAGAAGAAATTAATTGAAAGAAGATGGGAAAGACGAGAAGTCAGTGAAAGAAATCAATAATGAATTTACTATACAATCATCAATGAGAAAACAGTATTATTGGAAGAATTCAGAATTGACTTCACTGTAGATATTTTCTAGATTTTTTTTCTACTTACCTAGACCTTTTTGTCCAGGGTTTTTCGCAAAGTTAAAAGTAAACTGATAAAAATCTTTGAACTTTGTTGGATCCTTTAGCTCTTGTTCCAGTCTTGGCAATAGAGCTTTTAGTTTTTCTGTGGTGTCACACCTGTTCAAAAGAAGTTACATTATTTGTAAATATTTAAGATTTCTCTGTACTTTTGTTCTTCCTTTTTTGGATTTTTATTTTTTAAGGTTTAGTTTCAGAGCAAAATAAAGCAGTAGTTAAGTAAAAACAAAGTATCTTTCTGGATAGCATTCTTAAAAACATAATCACTCATATATCTTTACTAAACAATTTTAAGTGGAATATTATATATAAGCATCCATTAAGTATACAACCCCAACAGGATTCAGTGATTCAACTTCTTTTCTCAGTCTCTTCATGAGTTTATGAACTCAAACTATAGATGTTACGCTGTTCTTTAAGAACATATAAACCTCACTGAAATCTGCTATCTCTTCCCTTTTTGTAGCTGTTGTAACACAAGGGTGTGGGGTTTTGCTTTAATCTAGACAGACATTATTTATTCCCTCTGCTTGACCTAAATGAGGACCTGCATACCACGTTCACAGTTAACCTTAACTTTAGGGGACTTTCCAACAAAATGAACTGTGACTTGCAGTCATCCTCTCCCCACCATAGACCACTTGTGGATAAAACCTAGGAAAAAAAAATGACCCTTTGACAATAGCTTGAAGGCTGACAACCCATTTAAAAGCCTGGCACAGGTAAGCTAAGATAGAATCAAGTTATTGAGATTCTAACAGAAACACATCCCTTAATAACACAAGACTGGAGCATTTGCAGTGAAAGCACCTGAGCTGACAAGAAGCAATTTTAAAAGAAAAAGGGTTTCTCTTGTGCCAGGGAACCAAATGAATACCCAAGGTTTATAGGATATTACCAATATTTTGAATTGTACCTAGAAACTCAAAGTGAAGGAAACAGGTTTCAAAGAAGCAGCTATCATAACTAACATCTTGCATTTGAAAGTTCTCAGCAGTTAAGTGTCTGGTTTTATTCTAAAGATTCAAGAATAATTTTATTAAAGGATGGATAATTATAGCAAAATCTGTAAGATGCAGATGCAGTTTTAACTGTCTTGCATGGTACAGACAAAAATAAGTACCTTTCCGGTCTCCAGCAGTACCTGGTGGAGAAAAGATAAAGAATTCTGCCAACAGTCTTCAACTGAGAACTTCAGTTTCACAGGGACTTGATCTAGTTTACAAGAGACAAGTATCACACCTTCCCATACGTATCCTAAAGGTGTCATATGAACTAAGCCTTAGGGAATTTCTTTTCATTCAAATCTTCATTTATGTTCAAGGCAAAAACCCACAGACACTGCACCTCCAGTACGTAACAAAATCATTCCAAGTTCTCAATAAGCACTATATCAGTGGCAAGCAGGTATGACCAGTTTATGCTCCCATGAACACAATATTGTGTGTTGAGCAGAAAGAGATAAAAATCACAGATGTTTGTGAAACTGTATCAGAGACAGTCATGAGGACACAGGAGCAACGTGACAAAGTTACGAAACAAAATCCAAGCCAGAAGCCACAGGTGATTTAGCAAAACCTTTTTAATCAGTTATACCAAATAATGCTAGCAGCCTTTAATAGAACAGCATGAGCACTTGATTGCTGTCCATGGCTACAAAATCATAATTATTCTTACAGTCTCTACCCAAAGGGACAAAATAAAGCAGTGTACTTCAGATGGTATCAAGAATACCCCTACCTAAAAAGGAAAGCTTAGAAAGAAGTCAGTAACTGATGAGGTCAGTAACAACAGACTGCTAGGACCCCTTCTCAAGAAACAACCACCACATTTATAAGAAATTGGTCTACTGTAGAAAGGTATTGGTAAGATGCCATTCTAAGATCAAATGAAATTATTTAGCTACAAAAAATATGCACAACGAATAAACCATAGTTCTCCACCCATCTACTGCAATCTGTTTTAAAAAAAACAACAAAAATATTTTGACAGAAATTTCACAGAAATACTGCATCTCTTCCAAGGAAAAGTTATACACAAAATATTATTTTATGGTGATAAATGCTTGACTTTATTGCTAAACAGAGGCACTGCTGTTTAACCTCAAAGTCTATCATCCAGAGCAGCTCCATAATCCAGGAAGGAAAAAAAAAAATTATCAATTACATCACAGTCAGACTGAACAACCTTTTCTACAACCAATATGCTTGGGTTTATTTCAATTTCTTATAGCTACTTTGTACAAATTAAGTATCTAGTATATTAAGGCAATAAGAGAAAACCATGGGTTGTAAAAACTGGCAGAAAGAATTTGGCGGTGATAAGGCAAAGGGAAAGGATTGAAGGTTCTTTCCTGCTTTCCTATTTCGTTTCTGCTTTTACACTGACTGAACTTTTTTTTCTCCTTCATATATCTCCAGTGACTTCCAGCTTTTAACAGCACATGGTCCAACTCAAAGCCTTAACATAACCATGCATGTGTTTGTATGAATTACATGAAAAGATCAGCATATCTGTCTGTTTTCCTTGCTGTACAGGTAGGAATTATTTTGCTTCACCCTTACTGTGGTCATTGTTAAGGCTCTAAAGTAAAGCAACAGTTCAAGAAATATGGAACACTACAGCCATTTAGCACCTATTAAAGTGGCACTAGTATTACCAGCTTTTTGAAGCTTCGACCAAGCTCAGGCCTTACATTTTGAACTATGCAGAAATGGATACTTACCCCAAATCTGTCATGCCGTCAACAAATTCCTTTTTACTGAATTCACATTGAGTAGCTGCCCTGAACTTCCATGCTACAACCAGAACACTGATACTGGCTGGGTCCAGGCTTAAATCATCACAGAACTGTTGAATCCCATCAATGCCAATTTTATTTTCATCTTGTGGGTCTGCAGTTCAAAAAATAAAGCGGGCAATTGTAATTATTTACAAAAAATATTTACAAATAATCACCTGTACAGCTTTGGTATGCTGCATAACACAGGTCTTCATTTTTTTTCATAAGCTTCACAAATGTCTTCACTTGAAATCTAGTTAATTTTAGAAGTACCTCGAAGACTATCTGTAAATAAAGTACTCTGCAAGCTTCCCTAGAAGTTGGTTTGCAACTTTTTCCTAAATTCATCAGCTAATGCCAGCAAAATAGTTTTGTCTTCTTTCCACAATGCTCTATGAAAGATCTGAATTAACTGAGGAGATGCCTGACTACATCCAAACCCAGGAAGACTGATAAACACATCAAAATGTACAATATATTTATTGGTTAGCATATATTAAACTTTAAAGGAAAACCACCTAAACACCCCCAAAAAACAACAAAAACACACCTACCAAGTGAGCCCACAGATTTTTTTCTTGATATGGGAATCCACTATAAATGTTTAAAGACCACAATTAACTAAAACATTTTTGGTTTTTAATTATAAGTCAAGGAAATCATCAAAACATTGCTCAAACAATGCCTTAGCATAACAGGGTCTTAAGCTAAACAAGAGAACTTAGGAAATACTATGTTTCAGTAGTACTAAGTTTACAACCTTTTTGAATGTCAGAACCACACTTGGTAACTACCTAAGTCAGGGTTGGTATCATTGTGACAGTTCTGTAACTGTAAAGAAATTCTCTCTCAAAAAAAACCCCCAACAAATAACCGCCCCTGCATGTAAACTTAAATAATTGGAGGGAAAAAAATAAAAAACCAAAAACCCAGAAGAAAAAAAACCCAAACAAAACCAAATCATCTTTAGTTTTCAAAGCTTAACAGTTTACAAACTACAAAACAGTCTTTTCCAGCTTTTGATACATTGGGCTATGTATAAAAGTATCCCTTGAGTAAATTTAACTCCTCAAATTGGTAAGTTTTTCAACTGTGCTATTAAGTCCTTATCTAATGAGTTGATAAAAAAAAAAATCAAGTCTAAAGAAAAATTTCTTTTATTTTTTGGGGGTGTTAAGCTAAGATCTCTTCCACTTTTCCAGCCAACACTATGGTGGAAGAAACGCTAACATGCAGAGAGGAAGTTAATTTAGCAAACAAAAACTTATACCCATTAAACAAAGAATTACATCCGTGGTATAATTCAAGGACCTTTGAGCAGGAATAACAAGTAAACATATCTATTCTGCTATATGCCAGATCTAGTTCTAAGACATGTAAAATGCCTTTCTTATATATTTGGGGAGCAACTGAAGAACCAAAGGCAAAAAGTGCACTAGCGTTGAAGTCAGTGGAAAAATTCTGATGGATTTCAACAAGGACTGTTTCATCCTTATCATGTTTCACATCATCCAGGTAACTAGGAACAAAAATGGAATTGTTGTTTTGACAGAGTTGCTGGATAAACAGATAAGAAAACTAAGAGAAAGACAGCACAGAAAATGAAAGACCTCTGCTCTCAGATTTCAAATATAGTGCAATGTATGTAGTATTCTATAGGCCATGTAGGACAAAAGAATTCCTTGTTGTTGTGAGGCCAATGACTCAGGATTAAGATACACATGAAAAAAGGAAAGGTGCTTAACCGAAACTTTTGTTTTCTCTCAAATCTTGTGAAAGCTTTGTTCAAGTTTACAACTTTACTTAAAGTGTTAAAGTGCTAGAACTGCAAAGGTGTGCTGCTACCCAAAATGCGACATAAAACTGACTAGACTTTCTTTCACGAAAGCCAAATGGTGCAGTTTGCCACTGCTAGAAAACTATGATTAATTAATAACATTTGTGGGGTTTTTTTTCCTCATTTGAGATATTCTTAGTAGCATTTACAAATTTGTGTATATTTCTGACCCAGCAATCTCCAAGACTGACATGCAAGGAGCAAGCAAAAGACTTTGATATGCATATATATGTTTTATATGTACATTTACATATATATAAAAACCAAATTAAAAAAGTCGTTTTCTAGGTTTTGGTGGTTGGTGGGTTTTTTTCTTCCACAAGGGAAATGCTATAGTGTTGCTGGTTCTTTGTCCCTACACAATTCATTGCTACATAATAATGAAATGTTAAAGAATGTCTATACTTAAAATAGAACGCATTATGTAAACAGTAACAAAAAAAAGGTGAAAACAATATCATAAGAACAGGATAAAGAGTATACAAAGCATGCCACATACTGCAGTTATAAAAGTACCTAAAATCATAGTTGAGTAATTGTTAAGAGTTCGCTTTTTAAAACGCAAGATGTATGGATCTCAGCAGGGGCTGGTAACAATTCCAGCCTGTTCTGCAATAACATGTAATGAACAATGCACACCTTCATGTCAGATGGCCGTATTTCAGAAAGCACTTTTCCCTGGATCATGTACATTCTTATCTTTACATGACTATCTTTTCTTTTTATTTTTTTTCTGTTCTTTCCAACAATGCTGTAAAACAAAAATAAACAGAAAAGAAACAATTCTGCCTTTAATCCACTTCCCTGTGGTTTTCCCTCCAAGTCTCTCTGAACAGGCACATCACTTTTGCTGTAATATACAACACCAAAAAAATAAAATAAGGATGGAGTTTCTATGACTAGTTTGGGGGTTTTCTTATTTGACTGTTTTGTCACACTCCTAGCTGTGATGTTATCTGAAACATTCTTGATTTTAATGTATAGATACACTATTACCTTTGAACAAAATTAACTCCCTCAAATATCAGTATAAGAATCACATGTATTATTTTGCCACACGAAGTGCATTATATGTATATTTAGTAGCAGCCGCTGGCAATAAATCAAATAAGTTGCATAATAAGCTTTACTCTCCTTTCCACCATATGTAGCTGACACTATTTCCTCATGACAGGTTTAATTTCCTACTGTGAATTTACTTTAAACTCTACAGGAATATCAACAGAAGTTGTATACTGCACATTAAGAAGATTTAAAACCTTTCTCATTCTTATCTCACTACTGCAAACACAGAGTGAGAAGCAGAAGCTAGCAATCTTTCCTTAGAAATCCTTAAGAAGGGCAGAGGGAAAAGCAGAAGTACCACCCAAACAAAGTAATTAGAAAAAAAACAAAACCCACAACAAAAAGAAAAAAAACAAGCCTTACCTTTGTACCGATTATACAATTGTTCTAATTTCTTCCTGTCCACTGAATTTTTCATGGATTCTTTGTAGTACAAGTCTGGATTCTGGAAGTAGTTGTCTGTTGCCACTTCTAGTTTCCATTCATTCTGCATTAAGCAGTATATAGCAGTCCTTTCACCAGCCTGGGTAAATGCCATAAACTGGCGGACCTTGTCCTTCTGAGACGATTTAAGCTTATGCTTTGGGATGCAAAAGAAGCAGGAAAGCCAATGAAGCTAATCCAGAAGTTTGTTTCAGCATTCTACTACTAACGCCTATCTTTAAAAGGTTTTAGTTTTCTTGTTGATGACAACTTTCACTTCAGAATTACAGGAAGACAAAGCCTTGTTCTTCTGCCGTTAAAAAGACAGCATTTTCTTCTGAAAATTGAAATGACAGCATCTATATATACATTTTTAGAAGCACATATTCTGGCAGTAATAATTTGCATTTCTGCTTTATTGGTCACATATGCAGAAGTTTTTCTGTTCTATAATAGCAGTAAACACAAGTTTCATCACACAACAATATGGTTATCTTCTGAAAATATGCCTAGCGGTTATACAAACAAGAAATTACAAAGGCACAACTTCTAGATTCGCAGATTCTACGATTCTAAATCCTTCATAGATGCAAAAAACCTGCTCAAGTTTTCCTAATGTTTTCCTAGCAACAATAAACAATGCAAAGTTTAATCATTTTAAGTGATCACATGAAAAAGGCAGAAGCATTTATCACATTTTAATGTTAGAAACCATTGCCAACAGAAGACACAAGACAAAAAGAAAATAGATAAAGCAGACATGTCAGAGATTTGCTGAATGTTATGACGAGACTATAAAGTTGCTGTAAATGTGATCTAAAACTTTAATTAGCTCTGAAAAATATGTTTATACTATTCATACATTAAACAACAAAACTGCCTATTATAGCGGTATATAGGAACCAATAAGATGCTTCTCTTTATGGCACCTAATTACAGAAACCCTATCAACACAACATCCCTAAACCTCTGGAACACCCAAGAGGTGGGAACAGGGATTTTATAGGGAGCAAATTTGCGGTGAACATAGTTCAATATTATTCTTTAGAAGAAACTGGAAGGAGGAAGAGATAGCTTAAATCAAATTCTGTTTTTTATTATATTCCAATACTTTTCAATTTTATTAAACCACACCACACACATGTTCTGGGCCAACAATTAAGCTGAGAAATTGGTGTAAGTTCCTCACTACTGCTTAAATCTTCAGGTATAACGGCAAATTCACTGGTCTCTTAAGTGTTGGGGAAAAACTGAATCCTGATTCAGTGATCAGTAAGCAGTAAACATAGGACCATCTTTCAGTTTGCTTGTTATCTCTTGTACACATATGGATGGTGACATCGTGACTACAGATGGTCCTGAGACAAAAAACACATCATGTAAACAAGATAAGGACTTTGGCCTTTCCTACAAGATATTTCAATTTTATACACGAAGAAACAGGTAAAGTTTCTTTTCTATACACAAAACAGGTGAAGAGCTGCAAAAATAACTACAACATATTTTGTTAAGAAAATATTCAACAATCGTTTGACCGCCAGCTCTGTGCAACCTCCCTCCCCCCAATTTTCACGAAGGTCTAACTGTAAGAGTCTCTCTGCACTAAGATCTCCCTCAGTTACATAAACTCCTCTTCAGCAACCAACTTAGCAACGACCACTTCAAACCAGAGGCCTCCGACCACAATTCCAAAGTAAAACCTGTGCCCTCTTAGAAGTCTACTTAGGCCAGCCGTATTTTCTAGGTTCAGAATGAAAAACCGCGTTATTTGAAGAAATCAGAGGTAAGAAACGCACTCGACTATCTGAGCTACCACTCGCCAGCAGCATGGCCTCCACCCCTCACCTCTGGTGGTACCTGTCCTCCCTCCGCGGGGCGGGGNNNGGGGGGGGTAGGTCTGGAAGTCGTTTTTCTAGCACGCCTCCTCACTAACGGAACCCAAACACGCCGGTGTACTTCACATCAAGACGTAATTAACTCACCTTTCAGAATTCCTCTCACAACGGTAATTACATCCTCCCGCAAAGCCCGAGGAAGCGCTGAAAGTGGAACAGCGCGGGCTGCGGCCACCCCGCTGCCCCGGCCGCTCCCTGACCCGTCCCCGTCCCTGTCCCCGTCCCGTCCCCCCCCCGCCGCTTCCCTCACACCGCCGGGACGGCAGCTCGTACCGCACGGGCTCCGGCAACCTGCCCCGCCAGCCCGAAGCCCAAAAAAGGGAAAGGTACGCGCCGCGACGGCTGCCGGCGCTCGAAATACCCGCGGCGGCGGCGATGGCCGGCCCCCCCCCCTCCCTCCGCGGGGGGGAGCGGCCGCCCCGGGCGGCGGGTCACGGACACTCAGGAAACTCGGTCTCGCAGCACCGGCTGGGCGAAGGAAGCGGTACCGGCCATCCCGGTGCTTTCCCCGCGGTGAGGACAAACCCGGTGCCGCACACGGGGAAGTTTCCCTTCCCGGCTGCCTGCCCGCATGCACACCCCACGTCCCGGTACTGGCGAGCGTCTTTCACCCGTGGGCATGCACCGGCCCGCCCGCCCACGCCACGGGACGCCTCCGTGCCAGCACCTCCGAACGCTGCCAGGTGCAGCTACGCTCGGTCGTGTGTGTGTCCCCCCACCCCTCCCCGTAGCCCGGCAGCCGGTGCGGAGGACACCCCGCACCTCCCGGGGCTGCCCGCACCTGCCCGTACCCCGGGGCTCCCCCGGGAGTCAC
>JANZLQ010000060.1:2663621-2678764 GCA_026212715.1 Elanus axillaris
GGTTCCCCCTCCCCAATTTCTCTCCCTCTCCCCTCCCCCGCTCTCACAACCTACCATTTTATCACCGGCGCTTTGCCCAACTTCACCGCCCGGCGCCGCCTCTCGCGCAGGCGCGTACCGGCCCCCGCCCTTCACCGCCTATCGCCGGCCGCGCTTCAGGGACGGGGCGCAAGGGCGGACCGAGGTGCGGGGCCGGGCCCGCCGCCCTCTTCTTCTTCCTCCTCCTCCTCCTCCTCCTCCTCCTCCTCCTCCTCCTCCTCCTCCTCCTCCTCCTCCTCCCTGCACCGCGCAGAACGGCTGGAACAGGGAGGGAGGGAGCGTGTGGTGTGTGAGGGGGAGAAGCCGCTGTTACCCGCCGGGAGGAGGCGATCGGACTACAGGTCCCGTCTGACTCCGCGCTTAAAGGTGCCGCAACCGGCGCTCGGTAACGGGCTCAGGGTGGAGGAGGCGGCCCTTGGGAAGGAGTGGGCTGCCTCGGTGCCTTCCGTCAGCGGCCGTCGGCCCCTTAATCCCCGGGGTGTGCCCTCCCGCCGTTCCCCCTGGCCGCTACCGCCCGCCCTCCCTCAGGTGAGCGGGGCGGAGGGAGGAAGCGGAGCCCCGGGGCCGGCGGCTCTCTCCGTCTGCTTCCCCTCGGTGGGCGGTAGGTCCTTGCCGGTGGATGGGGCGGGGGGGTGGTTGGGGGCTGTGAGGAGGCGGCGGTGGGTTTGGTCCCGCTGCCGCGGGGCCGGAAAGTTGGGCGCTGCTGCCGGGAGCGGCGGGCGGGGGCTGTGAGGTGACCCCCTCCCTCCGGCGCCATGAGGCGGCGGGAAAAGGGCCGATGGCCCCCAGCGTTCTCCTGATAATTCTCTGTTCTCCCTCTTCTCCCCCTCCCCGGCCTCGTCCCCGGCCTTCCCCAGGGAGAGGTACCGGCAGGCACCGCTCGGAAGCCGGCCCGGGAGGAGAGGCGGCGGCCCGGGGAGCTGCCCGCCGGCTGCCATCGCTCTCAGGTGGGTGCGTGGCGGGGCAGGGCCGGCCCGGCCGCCCTGTGGGCGCTTGAGAAGGGGCTTGGGGGGGGGCTGGGAGGTGTGGAAGGAGCCGCAAGCGTTTTGGAAGAGAGCTTGGGTTGAAGGCAGGGTCTAGGACCGGGCTGATGAAAGCCGGTACTGCGGTAGGGCGTTCGGGAAGGAAAAATCGGGAAGAGGAGCTGCCGTCCATCGGAAAAGAAACGGTGCTTAAGGACTCCGAACGACGGGAGTTCCCTCTAATTTGATACTTGCCGGTGCGTGGAGAGAGGTGGTTTGTTGAGGGTTTTTTTCCCCCCTTTATTCACACTCTGAAGCATGTATGTCATGTATCTTTTATATGTGAGGTCATTATTCCCTTAAGAGCTTTTGAGCACGGGTGCCGCTTTTCCAAATAGTTTTTGCTAGCCAAGCAAAAAACACTGTTACTGAAACAAAACCGTACTGTGTCTGAACCGCGGTGGTAAGTTTACACCGTGCAACAACGGGCAAACTTCCTGGTATAAATCTCTGCTCCGAATCTAGTTATGGGGTTAGACACACCACACAAGATGTGCGGTTAGAGAGAGTCTTCTACTCGCCTCCCTGCAAATGGAAGCTTGAATATACACTAGGCGTTTTCTTCTCTCTCTTTCTTGGAGGAATAGGTTGTAGTATATTATGCAAAATCTCTTCCCCCAAACACCTTAAACAGGAAGAGTGTTACTTTGTACACGTGAAGAAATATTTCCTTAAGTATCGCTCTAGGTTTCTGCCAGGTGGTGGGGATTGTTATTTTTTTCTTAATCTCTTGAACCCCATTGCTTTATCAAAAGTTCTGAAACATTTATAACTTATTATTTTACTGAAATTAGAGTGAGGTAGATATTATTCTGCTACTTTAATTACACTGTCAGTTCTTAATTCTAAATGGTTTAGCTCTTCATGTTGTTAAACCCTACCCCATAGTCAACTATTGATAGCTAAATACTTCCTAAATACTTTGGCTTGTATTTCATGCATTGAAAAGAAATAAACCAACCCACAGACAGGCTTCCTCAGTTCTCTCTGAAACAGAGATGGGAGGGCATTTTAAAGGGAAAGGTAGTGCATGGCCATGCTTGCCATCGTCCCTTCCCATTCTATGTATTGACGATGGCTGGCTTGGGTACTTGTGATTGCGACTGCTCCTGCGTTATAGGGAAAGAAGATTCTCTTTTAGGCAGACTGCTTCCAGATGGCTATGTCCATATGTTGGTTCCTCATTAAGGCTGTTGGCCCGGAGATCAAGATTGCAGCTAAAGTTTCATGCTAATACCTGCTCTATTGATGATCTGCTAACATCTAGTGTGCGTTGTGCATCTTTAGAATGCCATGCTTCAGTGGTAAATGTATATTTTGTACAGGCATTTATACATTGTTATGTATATAGCTTTGTGGTGTGTGGGGATTTTTTGGGTGGGTTTTTGTGTTTGGGGCTTTTTTTAAGAAAATGTAACTTCGTTATTTTACAGTAATGTCAGTGTTTTCCTGTAAGATCTGAGGGAAGTAAATTTGTTCTTAGTTTCTAAATTTTATCCTGCTTGGTGGTAAAAGTACAGAAAGTTTAAATGTAGGTCTTCAAGTAGCTTCTGGGAAATGAACTTATGAATGAATTGATTTTACTTTTAGTGTTCTTATAACTACTTTAAAATCATGAGGATCAATAATTAGCTTTGAAATAAAATACCTCGAGGCCATGCAGCCTTTCAGGTGAAGGTCTTTTGATCCAAACTAGTAGTATGGAAAAGTCTAGGAAGTTTTGCTCATATTTCTTTACTATAGAAGTGTTTCTTTCACAACTATGGTTTATAATGTAATCTGTTTCAGTTAAGCTTTTGTTCACTACGTTTTGTATAATTGAGTGTGTTAATGCTTCTGAGGCTGTGTAAATAACAAATGATTATGATACATTCTTTTAGGCTAAGTTTAAAAAAAAAAAGAGGTTTACTGATAGATAAGGATTTCTGGTGCTAGGTTGAAGTACAGCCTATGGCATTGTGGCTTAATGTTTTTAATGGCTTTTCTTTCATATAAGAAGTGCAGGTGACTACCATGTGCAATGACTAAGCATTCCATTCAGTGTTTTTAAAACAAGATGATATCTAGAAAATAGTTAAGGGGAAAACAAAAATCTATCAATAACCTTGGTCTGTTTCTTGGTTTGGAGAACTGTTGACTGAAGGAGATCATACAAGTGCTGTTAAAGATCATAGTGTACGATGCAGTCTTACGCTTGTTTTCTACATTCGTTTGACCTAATGGCCCAAAATTATCATGTTTGATAACTGATTGGTACTGTCTTGCAGCATGGTACATAAACTGGAGATGCAGAAACCATGTAGCAGAAAGCTTTGAGCAGTTGTGGATTATCAGTTTCTTCCAACAGCAGTAAAAAGCGAAGAATGAAGGTGACTGGGTTTATTTCCCTATGGATGTTGGTTTCACTGCCTTGTGGTCAGTTAGCAAATCCTGCAGAACATGAAGATGTAGTAAAGCATGCAATAAAGCTGCACCGTGGGAAAGGAGCTGTTATCACTCAGAGAAAGCAGTGGGTGTTGGAGAGCTGCAGAAAGCTATCTGGTCTTCTTCGCCAAAAGAACGTTGTTCTCAACAAATTAAAAAATGCTATAAGAGCAGTTGAGAAGGATGCTGGACTGTCGGATGAAGAGAAACTTTTTCAGGTGCATACATTTGAAATTTTCCAAAAGGAGCTAAATGAAAGTGAAAACTCAGTCTTTCAGGCAATCCATGGCCTCCAGAGAGCTCTACAGGGTGATTACAAAGATGTTGTAAATATGAAAGAAAGCAGCAGACAGAGACTGGAAGCCTTGAGAGAAGCTGCAATTAAGGTTAGTTCCCCCATGTTTATTACTACAGTATTAATATTCTGCTTGTTATTTTAATTTTATTATGCTGCAGTTTCAATCTGTTTTAATAAAAAAGTGGATCTACATGAAACTTGCAATGTTTTGCTGCTTAAAATGGATTTTGAATTAAGTATTTGTTCTCACTAGTAAAATTAGAAGTAATTCTGGTGTAGAACTTAAAACTTACTAGCAGTCAATAGTTCTTATTCAAAACAAAGCTAAGCGTGATCATAAGACCTATGGCAAATATTATGTTAAAGGGAAAGGAGTACAAGAAGTGAGTCAGTGCACACAGCACAGTTGCAATAGATAAGCCAGTGGGATTATCAGAGTGGAAATAATGCCATAAATTGGCAAAACACTAACTGTTTTTTTCACTTCAGATGAGAATTGCTCAACCAAAATCTACAATCTAAACAGAATGACTTCTTGCCTTTTATTTCCATATTCATATAGATGTGGGTAAAATGGACATGCTAAATACTACTAGATTATTAATCTCAGGATAGCATTCCTAGCCTAGGAAGGGCGGGTTTGAAAAACAGTGCTTCCAAGAGAGAGCCAGCTGAGATAACTTTACCAAGGAAAGTGTAGATGAGTAACAGTTGAGCACAAGTACTTCATGGAAAATCCGAGTTCCCATGTCAATGCAGACCTGTTAGGGTGTGCATAATCTGCCACTGTCTACTGGATTTGGTAGTGCTTAGACTGTGTACTTAAAGTCTCCCATTGAGAGAAAGTGGTGTTTAATTGATTCGGTATTTAAAATGCTCTTTTCCTCGCTCTACCTCTCAACCACTGGAGGAATATATTAAGAATTTTCTTTGTTTCCTGTCTTCTAAAAGAAGAGGCTGTCCTTGTGCAAGGGAGCAAGAGAAGGGGGAAGAAAATGTAATTGGGATATAGTATCTGAGCTGGGAGAATCTCTAAAGGGCATTTGTGTAAGAGATGTGCAGATCTTAACAGGTGAAGGTTACAAGAGGTTATGTGCAAGAAAGGTGTGCAGTGAACTGTGGTAAGACAGGCTGGTGGAAGTAGAAGTTAGGATGCAGACTTGGGAGACTGGAGTGGTCTGTGCAGTGAAAACAAAGACTGAATTATGACAAATTTGATTAGGGAGTAGCTTGGATCTAGGTGTGTTCCAATGAAGTGCTCAATGTGACTTTGATATTGGTGCTTAATAGCAGTGCCAGCCTCTGCTGCATAGAAATGGTACCAATTGTTGTGGAAATGACTTGATTTTCCACCTTTTTTTCCTCGGAGCTCTTAAAATAGCCACGGTGATGTTGTCCAGAATCTTCTTTCTTATTTACCTAATTCTTGGCAGTGTTAATGTAAAATACTGAAATAATCTATCCTTGAATTTGGGAATGGTGCTTCCTCATTTTTCTTGTAAAAGGAGGTCTGTGTGTATAATGATGTGTTTTAGATGTATGTCCTGTCAAAACTTCACTTCTGCAGAGGTGGATTGTGTAGGCTTTTTTTTGTATTATCATATCAAGATATATACTTGAGCGAAAAATCTCTTAAACCTTTCCTTCTATGTCATGCAGTTGATTATTTAAACAGAATATTTGTTGTTCTAACCTTAACAATTGTTACATAAACTGAAGCAAAGGATAGTGGGGAAATGCAGGCCAAAAAGATGAAAATTACATGGGATACAGTTTTTTGGACTCGTTCTTACTTCAGAAGACACACATTAGTTCCAATGTTGTTCCAGTTTCATTTTACTGTAATGATTACTTTGTTGGTGTACTGGTAAGACATCCTTTCCCTTTTTCAAACAGTGATTGAACAGAAAATACAAATGGTTGTAGAGGGTGCTGGACTCTTCCCTTAATTTTATTTCTGTTGAGTTGAAGTATTTGGAATTCTTTACTGTTGGTATATGTATGCATGTCTGATGCATTTCTTGCTGGTTCTGCTGCTGGTGAGAAGGTATAGCGGAATCAGTCATGGGCTGGGCAGGAGGATGGAAGGAGCGCTGAAGATAGCTTCTGCCTTCCTTTGATCCAGCAACCTGTATGGAAGTTCAGGAAAAAGCAACAAAATCTTGCCTCCTTTTTATCACCTTCTAATTTTTGGGTGCCTACTACTCGGACATTGATGGGAAAAAGAACCCCTCACAAGTAGTGCAAAGGTGCATCCTCTTCTGAATGTGCCTCTTTCGCTCCTGATAAACAGTACAGAGTGACACCACCACTGCATTCTTAACCAGTATTGCCCAAAGTCTTACTTCATCTTACTTCATTTTGCTCATGTGTTTCTAGGTGTTCTGGTTTCCTGTTTAGTGCACAATCCTTATCTGTATTACCTTGCTTAAAAGATTGTTTGGTATGTATCACGTGATCAGATGCCTCCGATCCCAGCCTGAGTTGCAGAACAGTGTTTGTACTGTGAAGCACTTCTGCTTAACATATAGCAGGCTGTTTGAGATAGCTTGTCCTTTTCATGGACACCATTCTCTGTGATTGTCCTACTCTACTGCCATGACACTGGTCTGTAGGTGAAAATGGAGATGCCACTTTAACAGGCTACAAAAACTGTTGTCTTCATTATTTAAAGGAACTTACAGTTAAACTCAGATTTTTCAAAGCTCTTCTACCTTGCTTTTCAGAGAAAGTTCACTTCTTGCAAATTTGAGCATTATTTATTTTTGTGCAGTTTACCTCTCTGTTCAGCCTGTTTCAGCTGACAGAAAGGACTGATCGGCTCCTTCCACCCAAAACCAGTTCCATTTTTGAGGGGAAGGAATCTAACCCTTATCAATTCCATCTCACGTTCTAAGTTGTTGCTGAATGAGGATATAATCTGCAATTCGTACAGGGGTAGGTTTTTTACATCTTTTGAGCAACGTTTGCTCGCAGAGAACAACAGATAGGAAATGTTTTTCCTTGAGGCTGTGTGAGAGTGACTGTGTCTCTTGCTTATGTGTTGCATAAGAACTAAAGCAGTTGACATTCGGCCAAACAGATTAATAGTTACATTTTTCCCAACCCACGTTATTTTGGGAACTGTGTAATTTTCATCATGCCAGTGTAACTATGGTAATTCTAAACACCAACAGACAGCAATTCTGTGGTTTCATCACAACCAGAGGTATTTATCTGACTGTCAGGATTTTAAAAGGGTTAAGCTATGGTTACAGGCTGTACTGAACACACTCTTGTCTTGGCATCAAGGAATTGATTAAATTATATGCATGTTTTTGCGGAATTCAAGGGGGAAGAATGCCTACCTGCAAACGTGTGGAGGAGGGGACCCTCCAGTTATTTGAACATAGGAGTTAAGGCCTATTTTAGATGCCCAGGTTATCCCAGATACCTGTGTGGGGTAGGCAAATAAAGCACACAACCTAAGGGAGACCTACATTCTGTCTGACTTCTAACTGGGTATGGCAGGGTATCTGGAATGGAGACAGAAATGTGTGTTTTCTGGGAATTCAATCTGACCTAGGGATTGTTTGTGTTTTTTGCCCGGTCTGGTTTTTCTCCCTTAGTAATAATATTGGCTCTTTTAAAAAACAGATGTAGGGTCTCTTTCATCTAAATATTCTCAGCATCCTGAATCTAACTAAAAGGAAGAAGCCTGCCATCGTGTGTGTTTCCTCATTGATAGTTGTTCTCTCTCTCAACCAGTGCATCTTTTAAAGAATGTAGGCATGTAGTGTGAATCATCTTTTTTCCAAAAGACCTCAGATTACACTCTGTCCATACACGAAGTATTATGTTTGATTATTGTCTTGGTAACCATGTAGAAGGTGCAGTGTTAATTCCAGTCTCGATCAGTAGTAAATAAAACTTTTTAGTTTTCTTTTTGAACCTGAAACATCCAAAGAGAAATGAAACATCATAGCTTTATCAGGGAAGCTACTGAAATATTTTTATGCCATAGCAAAGCACATCAGCACTTTTTCTTTTCTTGCTTCTGAAGCCTAGAAATGGATTTCAGAAGTCATTAGTGCAAGTTTGTAAGAGACCCAAACTGAGAAGATGGACAAAGTCAAGTATTTTTCTTCTGATAGGAAAAATGCTTCTTGGGAGACATAAACAGGAACCTCACCTAGAGTGCTGGGCTGCTCATCTGTACTCTCTCCCAATTGCTTTTATCTTTTTGTAGCTGTCTCAACAGTTATTGTAATTTCTGAAAACCATAAACAGACCTCTTCCCATGTTTATAAAATGGCTTATAAAATTAAGGTTCATTGTGTTTTCCTTCCAATTTGTTTGTTTCCTGAAGCTAGTAAAGCTATGCTTTCAAGGTGGTTATGCTCCCTGCTAAAGCACTGAGCTCGAAACTTTACTTGGCTCTGAAATGTCTCCTAGAGTTCCTCTAAGTAGTTCCTTTCTTGTATTTTCTGGATTGCAACCTTGGGGCAGCTCTACTGTTTAATGGATTAGAAAAGGCTATTGATGGATGGTTTTTTTCGGTGGTTGTTCTTCTTGCCCGCTTCCCCCAGTGAAAACTGGCGCAAGAGAAAGCAATCTTCAAATACCATTATAATGTCCATACTGCTTTTGCAATTGCACTCGTAAGATGTTCTGTGTCAAAAGAAGTGTACATTTATGTCAAATGTTTTTCTGCTTGAAGGCCTGGCCAGCACTTTATCTGTGTGTTGTACAATTCAACAGGAAGAAATGGAATACGTCGAACTCTTAGCAGCAGAAAAACACCAGGTTGAAGCCCTTAAGAACATGCAGCATCAAAACAAAAGCCTGTCAATGCTTGATGAAATTCTAGAAGATGTCAGGAAGGCAGCTGATAGATTGGAAGAAGAAATAGAAGAGCATGCCTTTGATGACAACAAATCTGTAAGTGATGTTTTAGACTCAGTCTTTTAATTGGTATGCCTTTATTTTTTAGTTGATACTTGCTCTATAGGTGTTGTTTCTCTTGTGTTAAATAGTTGTTAGGATTTTAGTGACTATTTTAAAAAAACAAACCAAAAAACTTTTGGTTCTCTGTTTGGTTTTGCTTCCATTTCAAAAGAAGAAAATACTTAGTGGTAGAATGATTGCTTGTTAGGAGTAAGCAAACAGGAATAATTATTCCTTTTTGCTAGTGATTTTTGTAGATTTGATCTGAAAGTCCTCCCTGCAGCTGCCACTTTGACAGTGACAAGTATAGTCCATCTCACTGATACAGCCCATGAGAGTTATGACATCCCAGTGGTGGTGGTGGGGACTGATATTTACACTTTGCAGGATATGGAGTTACCATGTTAAGTGTAGTCTCTACTTTTTTCTCTTTCATTTTGTTGAGAAAGTTATGGGAGAACAAGAATCCTTGCAGTTAGTTTTCCCAGACTGTGAAAACTATATTGTTCAAGGTAAGGACCTGAAATCTGTTTGTGGTGTTGCTTTCTTTCACTTCTAACTTCCTCCGCTTTTCATAGCTGGCCTGTTTGCATTGTTCATTGTTTCTATGTTGCATAATGGACAGTATCCCTCAGGTAAGACTGTGTGTATTTGGAGCTGGGAGTAAGTCAGTTTATTCCAGCGTCCCATTGTGCTGTCCTTAGAGACTGACTCTCTAAATTGGTCCTGTTTGCATAAACGTGGGTTGCAATTTTATTTGGCTTTTGCTCTTGAAAGGTTTTTGTTGATTTGCAGGTTGACTTCTGAGGTGAGCACAGCTTTCGAATTCTGCTAAGGAGGAAAACCAGTTCCTCTGCAGTAGAGCGCCAGGACATTTTTTTGTAGTTGTATTGGGAGAAAGTGCAAGCAGCTTTTTTTGTACACACCAGATCGAAGCTATTGTACCCAGGAGGAATCCGACCTAGCAGGACCAACAGCAGGGAAGGGACAAGCTAGCTGGAGTGCCCTCTTCTGTTCCGCTGGGGTATGACGGCACGTTTGAAGGGACCAGGAATGAGGTTTCTTCTGCTGCATCTGTTAACTGGCAAAATGCTAACGCATCCTTTTTTCTCCAGTGTATCTCTGGTTTTCTGCTTGTATCTCTGTTCATGAAAGAAAAGGAAGCATGAAATGCAACCTGGAGGACTGTTTACATCTCCAACTTTGCAAGGAATATCTAGTGTGTTTTTCTCTCAGGCTAGAACACTGCAGTATTAGAACAAAGAAGCTCTAATAGAATAATCAGTAATCTGATAAAGATATGAAAGCTTCTATTAAAATATAATCAAATAGAGAAGTTTAGTAGGTAAAAATGAAAAAAAAAATCTGACCCAACGCACTTAGTGCAAGCCAAGAGTATTAGTGCACAGTATTCTGTTACGTACAACCTGCTTTCAGGAATTGGTGTTTTGGGAAACAAAATCCTGAAAATAACTATTTTCTCTCATTATGTCCTCAAATTTATTAGTATTTAAAAGCTCATCTGAATCTGTGCCATCTACTCTCACTCTTGTAGCATAGTCTTAATAGTTCCCATTTCTTTTGTAAAAGTAAAAATACACTATAATATCCACACAGTATAAGATTTTTTAATATAAATTACATAGAAAAAACCAGATTGTTTTTCATAGTTGTCTTAATCTTATAAGCATCTTCTTGCTTTTCCTAATATTGTTTCTGACCTAGACTGTGAATTCTGCTAGATGACAAATGTATTTATCCAGTTGCATTGCTTT
Source organism: Elanus axillaris (assembly GCA_026212715.1). Taxonomy (NCBI): domain Eukaryota; kingdom Metazoa; phylum Chordata; class Aves; order Accipitriformes; family Accipitridae; genus Elanus; species Elanus axillaris. The sequence goes on from JANZLQ010000060.1 coordinate 2,674,106, forward strand.
TATATGACTTTGATACACTTTTAGTTTTGATGCAGAGAAGTTTGGTTAGATTCCAGACACGCAAGCTACCGAGTACAAAGGAACATAAAACAAACTCTATGAATTTGGAATTCCAGAGCTTCAAAGTAGATGGTTCACTGCTGGTGTATTTTGTAAGATAATTTTGCTTAGTGAACGCTGTCGCTGATGTCATAACATTAAATTCCCAGGAAGGTAATAGAACAGATGTTGGCTTATCAGCATAGTTTTTTAGGCAAACTAATTGTCATCTGCAAGATGGAGACACTGCAGTGAACAGTGAAATAATTTTGATGTGGAAGTCAGTGTAAAGTATGTTTCATATTGCAGAGCCAATATTTAACAGTAAGCTCTAAGCTCTGTTTTAGTATCCCTGGAGTAGCAATGAGGGTGTGGGAGAGGCGGTCAAGAGCAAAGATGACAGAAAAACAGTAGGATTGGGGACTTATTGTGTGTTCTGATTAGAACACACAACAAGTTCTTCATGTTTGCTGACTGTTAGGGAAGCCTTTCTTTGCTCCAATACTGTGAGGACAGTTTGCATTTTCAAGGCATGCGGCTGCTCCTGCTTTGTCCCACAGCTGAAAACGTGAAAACATAGTTTGGTCTTCTAGACTTGGCAATGGACACCTCATTCTGGAATGCAAAATAGCCTGGTAAGTGGGGAGCTTAGGGAAGTAAAGGCAAAATAGATATAAAAGACAGCTTTTGGGCAAAAAAGGGTGAAAAGACAACTTTCATAATGCATAAAAAGAAAATGGTTATCAGCCTCTCATTCCAACAGCTAGGAATGCTGATGTTTGAAGCAGCTGGTTTATGCTTCTAAATAATTCTGCAAGCTTCATAATTTGTTTCAAATTGCCTTTTTTCTCCTCTGTCTGATTCTTAGTGACTTCCAGTTCTTTAGAGGCGTGATATACAAAAACAGGGGAAGAAGCTATTCCCACAATAAAAGTTTTTTTTAATTATTATTTAATTATACACTCACACAAATGTAAGGAGTGGAAGAAAAGGAAAAAAATTGCAGGTTAAATATTGAACATGCAATATTTATCTGAACAGTTTGGGGAAATACGCTGAGGAGTCAGCAAAGAAAAATAGGAGGCTGTTTCATAGGTCGCTTATGTGAGTGCATTTTTCATTAAATTGGGGAGTTGCTTTGGCAAAATACAGCAATCCAGAAAAGTTGGATGTTCTGTAGTCAGTCATTGGGATGACAACAGCCTATTCTCTTTACTGGAGTCTAAAAAGTAACATACTTAACTTCCTGAATATTGGTAAAATCTACATTATTTAAAATACAGTGAATAATGAAACCATCCTAGTGTCTTCTACTCTGTAATTACAGGCACTGAAGACAGAGCTAGTTAGAAACAGTTCTTATCCTTGCTCCTTCAAATTCACAGGACAGTGACTTTTTCTTGACCTGGAATGCAGTTATCTCAGATTTTGTGAACTGAATATGCAGTCAACCTTTTGTATTCTAAATGTGATAAAGCTTTTTTTTTTTTTAAAGTGTCAGATTAGATGCAATTTAAAAAACTGAACTGGAATTGTACAGATTTGAAACCCTATCCCTGTATTTTTTAGTTGGACAACTTGGCTAAAGAGGTCTGGAAAACCCCTTGTTTTTAAAATGTAAAGCAAATTATAGCCTTTCCAATTATGGACATCAGGTTTTGATAAAGAGACTGAAAGAATTCTCTGAGAAGTAACTGCAGTATTTTCTTTAGTCAGTGTCAACAAATTCTGGAGCAACTTCAAGCACAGCTATTAGTCTTTCCCTTTGTACTCTATGCTTTATTGACACCCCTCCTCTCCCTTTTTTTTTGTTATTTGCTTTTTTTTTCTTAAAGGTAAGAGGTGTAAACTTTGAAGCAGTTTTAAGGGTGGAAGAAGATGAAGCCAACTCCAAAAGAAACGCTTCAAAAAGAGAAGTAGAGGATGATTTGGGTCTTAGTATGCTTATTGATTCCCAGAACAATCAGTATATCCTTACCAAGCCCAGAGATTCAACCATTCCTCGTGCTGATCATCATTTCATAAAGGTAATCATTTTAGAGGCATTCTTGTCATTCATTTTGGTAAGATTTAGTCCCATTAGTTTGCATGCCAGTACTGCTTGGTTGGATGGAATATAGTTTCACCATTTGTGCCTTTAAAGTTACCCTAGCATTCATGATTCCCTGTCTACTGGTGATCTGGCCAATGTGTTCCCTACTCCTAGCACAGTCGTCACAAGACTGATCGTGATGCCGCATGAATCCTATTTTCTTGACTTACCTTGTTGCACCTTTCAGGCAGCATCACTTCTGTCGGACTGCACAGTGTTAAAAAAGCAAGCTACTGCTGTGCCTGATAAGCCACTTGCATATTGTCACTAGAGAGAATTTATCTGTTTGTGTCTTGTGATGAAAAAAGGGGTGCTGGAAAATATAGACATGCTCTTTATTGTATTTGTGCTTCATGAAGAATAACTGGATTGGGATTTTTTTTATTAATAAACCAAAATGGATCTGTTTCACCATTTTCTTTTAATGCAAAGTGTCATTCCCCCACAATTGCCCAGGAAACTTCTCTACTTCCTATAGTGTATTTAAAATATTTATTAAATTGATCGAAAGTCCCCAAAGCTATGAGTTAAGGTCAGTACCTCATCTGCTTCATCTGCAGAACTGCAGTGCTTAAACCTACAACAAAGTGTTCAGGTTAGTTTCCTGAAGTTATGTTTTCTTTTCACAGGCAGTATTCTACATTTAATTTTACAGTGTTCTTTATCTTTTGAAAGATAATAGTCTTTAATCACAAATTTGTGTGTTCGTTATATTAATGCATTTGTAAATCTTACATATTTAGGATATTGTGACAATAGGAATGTTGTCTTTGCCATGTGGCTGGCTATGTACAACAATAGGATTGCCAACCATGTTTGGGTATATCATCTGTGGAGTACTCTTAGGACCATCAGGACTAAATAGTATCAAGGTAAGTGTGCAAGTTGCTTTTAGACTGATTTAATTTGTGGAAGTCTAAGTAGTTTTAAAAGAATATGATATTGCCAACCTCAAATGTTTAAAAAAAAAAAAAAAAAAAAAAGAATCCCCAAACCTGGACCTTTGCAAAATTAGACCTTAGAATTTTATGTCTTTGAATCACTTTGGTTTTGGTTTGGGTTTGGTTTTTTTTTTTCCCCTCCTATATAATTGTGACATGAGAATTGTTGAAAGTGAAAGCTGAAGGTTGTGTGTCGTGGGGGTTTTGTTTGGTTTTTTTTCTCTTCTTTTTGTCTTTAATCATAAAGCATCATGTTTGAGAGCCAAGTTATTTAAATGGCATCAAATATTCAGAAACTTGGAAGAAGTCAGTGTTGGCAGTGGAGGAAGTGTTTAAAACAAGTAGCTCCCTGAGTAGCATAGCTTGGCTTTTGAGAGAGTTATTTTGCATCTCTGTAGCTCTTTCATCGATCCTAGTCACCCTAGTTCTTTTCCAGTCCCCTGCCCACATTCCTGAAGTCTCTTGAACCTTTTTAGCTCCATCACGTGTACTCTGATTACTAGCTCATGTGAAACTGGGCTGTGGTTGGCTAGACATTGCACATGTTTTGATTAGTGGTCTGGTGTGCATTAACAGATTGTTTAGCCAGCAGGCAAAACAGAACACACATTAAGGTTGCATGGTAATGTCTGATTAAGTTACTTGTGTCTGTTACACTGATATCCACATAACTGCTTGGAACTCACTGTCTTTCCAACATCTGCTCTTATGTGGACTTGTTGGGCTCAAAAGTAATTAGGAATGAGTAGAAACTGTTGGATTTTGTCAACCTTATATTGGAAGAGAAGGCTACAAATACTATGCTTCCAAAATTTCATATTCTAAAGTTGAGATTAAATAATAACCTTTGTGTTGTACATAACTTCTGGGTTGAGAAGGTCTGGAAAGCTTGACCACTTAGACTGAGAAACAAGTTTATAAGCTTGGCATTAGAAAGAGATTCAAGAATGAATTTTCAGAGACTTAGACTGAGGAAGATGATGTGGTCAGAACAGACATGAGAGAGGTTTCTTTAGTACAGTTTCTTAGTGAGCTGCTTATTTCTTGTGGAGCTGCAATTAAACATTATTCATCTGGATAATGTTCATGTTGACTGGGTCTCTTGGGTGTGCTCTCTCCTTTTGCCTCTGTTTTTCATAAAAAAGTTGAATGTTGGAGGAACTGAGGAGGCAGGCAGATTCTAATCTGGCAGGGAAGATAGTTTCCACCTCCACTTCTCCTATGACTGATGATAGACCCTGTCCTGTTCTGCTCTGTACTGTAAATACATAGAAAAGTTAGGTTTTTAGAATAGAATAGACTATTCAGTTGGAAGGGATCTACAATGATCATCTAGTCCAACTGCCTGACCACTTCAGGGCTGACCAAGTTATAGCATGTTACTAAGGTCATTGTCCAAATGCCTCTTCAATGCTGACAGGCCTGGGGCATCGACCACCTCTCTAGGAAGCCTGTTCTGACCACAGAGGGTCTGACCACCCTCTCGGTAAAGAAATGCCTCCCCATGTCTAGTCTGAACCTCCCCTGGCGCAGCTTTGAGCCATTCCCACGCGTCCTATCGCTGGATCCCCAGGAGAAGAGCTCAGC
>JANZLQ010000060.1:2678940-2702950 GCA_026212715.1 Elanus axillaris
CCTTCTGAAATGGTGGGGCCCAGAACTGCACACAGTACTGGAGGTGAGGCCGCACCAATGCTGAATACAGCGGGATAGTCCCCTCTTTTGAGCGGCGGCCATGCTGTGTTTGATGCCCCCCAGGACGGGGTTTGCCCTCTTGGCTGCCAGGGCACATGGCTGACTCGTACTGAGCCTGCTGTCCACCCCCAGAACCCTTTCTGCAGGGCTGCTTGCCAGCCACTCCTCTCCCAATTTATACTTGTGCCCGACATTACTCCATCCTAGGTGTAGAATCTGGCATTTGTACTTGTTTAAATTTCCTCCCATTAATCATTGCTCAATGCTCCAATCTGTCTAGATCCCTCTGGAAGGCCTCTTGTGCTTCAAGAGAGTCAACAGCACCTCCCAGTTTGGTATCACCAGCAAACTTGCTAATGGTGCATTCAACTCTTCCATCCAGATCGTTGATAAATATATTGAACAGGACTGGGCCTAGAAGTGAACCCTGGGTAACACTGATGGTGACCGGTTGCCAGCCAGATGTAGCCCCATTTTTCTGTTGTGACAAGGAAGACAACCACTTTTCTTGCTGTTGCATCCTTCTCTCTGAAGTGGAAAGGCTGGTAGTTGTACTGGTCTGAGAGATGGATGCATGGAGTCTATAGGATGGAAAGCAGAACAGCAGCTACAGTTTAGCAGAATGATTATACCAGTAGACCCAATAAAATAACTAGCGAGAAGTAACTTCTGGAATGCATGCCTTGGAACTTTAATAGCATATGCATAAAATGTAACCTATTTATTTTCAACAAGCAAGCAAGCTTACCTAGATCAACGCACATGTGCATTTTTGGTGATGAGCACTGTCCAACCAAATTATCTAGTAGCAGGCAGGTGATGGGAAATAAGTTGGAACCCTAACAGGGCTGAGGGAACTTCTGATGTTGTATGACCAGCAAGTGAACTACTTGTGGAAACATAATGAGAAACGATTTGTTCTGTAAGTGGACTTATCAATTGTATTATAAGTAGGCTGCTGTGCACTGATTTTCTTTTTTTTTTTTTTAAAGTCTATTGTGCAGGTGGAGACATTAGGAGAGTTTGGTGTATTCTTCACTCTCTTTCTAGTTGGTCTGGAATTTTCTCCTGAAAGATTAAGAAAGGTATCTTTGTATAATACCTCTGTATTAATTTGCTTCTGCTCTTTAATGCTTTGGAAAGAACAGAATGCATTATTTATTTGGTGTCTCCAGGAAAAAACTTGGCTATTCCTCTTCATTTTAGTAAAACAATTTGATTACTAGAAAAATCTCATACCATTTATGGCAATCCATCTCTGCTTTAACATGCAGTAACACGCACTTGCTGTTGTGGTGTGTCCAGTGATGTTTGCCAGTCCTGTTATAAAAAAAAAAATCAGTTTATTAAGTACTGCACACTGAATTGATGATACATGCTGTACTGGCTAATAAACTGATTCAGCAAGCATGTTAGCACAATCTGAAATATTACATGATGTGGCCATCAGGATTCAGCAAAAAGGTACAAGTTTCTTTTGGTCTTAATTAAAAAAAAGTTATCTCATAAAGCAGCTAGAATTTTAATAGTGGAAAATACTGCTGGAAAATATGTAAAGGCTGTATGTAGACAAAGAGTTGCATTGTGTGATCTATTCTTAACTGATGGTTGTGAGTTTGAGACTATCAAAGGTTTAATTGAATTGTATTAAAATTTATGAGCATTCAGCTTAATCTATTTCTAGTCCATCTAAAGTCAAAGATAATAATCAGTAATTCAAGGGTTTGTAAACTGTAGTATGTAAATTGCTAAGTCAGAATTGTGCATACATTAGTATGGAGTGGGCTGCTGGTATTGATGACAGTCTTCACCACTCCTGTTTTTTCTCCACCCTGCAATCACATCCAATAACTGGTCTTCTGTTTGATGACTTGAATATATTTCAACCCATACTGGACCTTTGGCCCTTAACTTGTCTGAGAGCTCTGGGAAATTTACCTAATTTCTGGTAATAAGTCTTCTGTCGTAGAATATCTACTAGGCGTAATAACTTCAGAGTTTTAGGATGTATAGGATGACAACCTATTACTTCAGTGGCCCAGCACTGCAGCCCCAAACTATGCATGTATAAGCACGCGCTTGCGCTGAAAATCACTGTAACTGATCAGTAAGAAAAGTGTCATCAGGCTTTATCATAAGAAGTTGTTTTCTTCCCAAGGTATGGAAAATATCTTTGCAAGGACCCTGCTACATGACGGTTCTGATGATTGCCTTTGGTTTACTATGGGGACACTTGCTCCAAATTAGACCGACACAAAGTGTCTTCATTTCCACTTGTTTATCTTTATCAAGCACGCCACTGGTGTCAAGATTTCTTGCAGGTAGTGTTCGAGGTGATAAAGAAGGTAAGTATGATTTTACATAGGGACTACTGTAGTGTCTACAATAAAATTTGAAAGATGCTGACTTTGTAATAGTATGAAAGAAACTAGTTAAAAAGTGAAACAAAACAAATACCACTGTTAAGTCTGGTTTACAAGCAATCATCTTGCTTTAATGCTGGCCAGTGTTGTGTATATTCCTGTTATGAGGTGTACCTGCTATTTATGTAGCCAGTCCTCTTTGGAGAAAGACAGTGTAGTCCCATCAGTACTCTCCATGTTAAGAATTGTCTTCACTGAGGGTCTGGTTTTAAGAGGCTACCAGGTTAGACCCTTACTACCAGTCTGTCATCAGGGCAGAAGGCAAACTTAAATAATTTGCATCCTTCTTCACCAAACTAGGACCAGCTCAGGTAGTCTTTCATACCTAACAGCTCTTCAGATAAGTACCTTCAAATACCATATTGCTAGCTTCTCAAAGACTTCTAAATGTTCCCTTTCAAAAGTTTTGCCATGCTGCTTTCTTCCCCTTAAACCTCCTTCATACATACTGCATTAAAGTTCTCCCCACCCCCTAGTCTATTCATTCTAATGCCTAAATTCAAAGAGTATATTTTACACGTGCTGGCTCTTACGTGTGTTTGTTATTCTAAAGACCGTATGTTTTCAGTAAAAGAGTTCTAGTAATTGCATAACTAGTGCTTAACTGCTAAGCAAAGTCTATACTTTTATTGTGTAACAGAAACTGCATATGAATATTTTATTTCTATTTTTAACATGTCCTTATCTATGTATATTTTTAATTTACTTACTAGTGGAGAAAGAAAACCCAGAATGTTTTGAATGACCTTACCCCATTGAACACTATACTTAATCTCTATTTGATTAAGACATTTCTAGATTTCTGAGCACTGCAAGCCTTTGTAGATTCTGATGAATGTTTCCATGACTGCTTTACTGGTGTGCAGGGGATATTGACTACAGCAGCGTACTACTTGGCATGTTGGTGATGCAGGATGTGCAGCTTGGTTTATTTATAGCTGTCATGCCTACACTTATTCAAGCAGGAGTGAGCACATATTCCAGGTAAAAAAAAATATTGTATGTATCTTCTCCCCACCTCCTTCCAATTAGTATGTAGATCGGCGATAGGAATATGGGAGTGTTACAGTTAATGTCAGTTCCATGGAAAGTAAGCACTCAGTTCCCTGAGTTTGCTTAACTATTTGTACTGGTCATGTTGTATGAGGATATTCTTTTTGTTCTAGCTGCCTTAGTCCTGTCCAGTACTTAAAATCTGTAGTGAAAAGTTTGGTATTGTAAAGAATAAGTGCATTTCTTCAGTTACTTTGTTCCCCTAAGGTGTATTTTTGTCAAAGACTATGCGATAGTATTAATAATACTATGAGCCTGATGGCTCACCTTGAAGATCAATTAACAGAAATCTTCTTGAATCAACATGGAAGTAAATTCTAGGCTGTAAAAGAGATCGCTGGGCACTTAGCAGATTTAGTATTCATCTTGTTTACTAATGTATTTAAATATCTTACTGTAGCTACTCAGTTTTGAACATCTGTGGAATTAGATCTTTTCACTTAAGGGGAACTGGTTGGGAGGCATGAGAGCACTTGAAAGAAATGTTTTCTTTGTTCTTCTCTTCCAGTGTTTTCAAGGAAATACTGAGAATACTGATACTGATTGGCCAAATTCTCTTTTCTCTGGCTGCTGTTTTTCTTATATGTCTTGTTATAAAGACTTATCTCATAGGACCGTATTATCGCAAGTTGCATGCAGAAAGCAAAGGGAATAAAGAAATCCTCATTCTAGGAATAACTGCATTCATCTTCCTTATGTTAACGGTAATCTTTTAAATTAATAAAACATTTTGATACATCTGGTAGTTTACTGCATCAGTATTACAAAAGCCATTGCACTTACTGTTACTGCATATCCATGTACCTCCATAGTTAATTATTTGGTTTTGAAATGCTTTAAAGCAAACCCCAAATGCACAGATGATTCATGCATTACAACATAGATGAGTAAGAAGAGATAAAATTTGAATGTCAATCAGCTGAACTTCTGCTGGTAACTTTTAATACAGCCAGTTAAAGAATTATGATTCCAGTTTTAATTTTGGGCTACTTCATGCATTTGAAAATAATATAGGATGGGTTTTGAGATGCTGATAATGGCTGATTTGTGACATTTGCTCACAAGTTTCTTTCCAATAGCAAATGCTCAACATAGTTTTTATTATAAAATAATTTTCTGTCGGAGATGAACAGTTTGGGATGAAGTTGAGAAAGTAGAGAAATACCTTAAGGTTCATAGATTTTTATATCCTTTTTGGGTTTCATTCATTCTCCTATGAATCTTCCTTCTATTTGTTTCTATCTCACATTTCAGCCCTCTGGAAAAACTATCCTGCTGGAGAATAGAATGTGACAGTCAGTGATAATGTGGGTTTGAAACTCCATTATCCTGGATGTGTAGATTGTTACGTTCTCCAAGAATTTCTGAGAAAAATTATCCAAAAAAGTTCCTGTGTATGTGCCTTTTTTTGTAGTGGTATTTGCTTAATTATTACAGGTCCAACAGAGAAAGCTGACCTCCTTCAGGAAGAAGGTCAAGAAAGAAGTTAATGAGAGCATAGCTTTACAATGTGTTGATTTCTATTGTATAGGTTAAAAATGCCCTTCCTCTAAACAGGTATTCCTATCCTAAACATGTCATCTAGTAAGATAAGGAACAAGAGTAGTTTCTCCTTTGTACTTTCTAACAAGCAGACATAACAGTTGTAGAACAATTTCAATAAAAAACAACTAAACCACAAAAGTTGCATAAAATATTATTGCATCTAGAAGCAGTCTTACTTTCATTAAAAATACAGGCTACGTAGACTGATATGATTGAATTGGGTGTATTGTGTCCAAATCAAGTATCAAATGTACAGGTTTGTGTACATGACTTTACATAATACACGTGTTTACAAACCTGAGGGAGAATATATTTGAGTGTGTTAGATTTGTACCGCAAAACAGAATGCGTCTTCAGCATGGGAAGCATTTGTGAAGGAGCAAATATTTTGTGTACTTTAAGTGAAAACAATTTTCCTTTTAAAGTTGATAAATAATGTATCAAAGGGAACAGCACAAAGGATACTGCAGGTAACCTCTGTAAGCCTGCTGGGATGCTTGATATTCACTGACACTGATACATTCATTATAGTAATGCTACAAGTTGTGGTTTGAGCACGAACACTTAAAAAAAAAAAATTTAAAAAAAAACCCAAAACATAAAATTATTTGGTTGTCCAGTTGAACAGCTCAACAAAGAAATCTTAATTGGTATAGATGCCCTACTATGTCAGGAATAAAACCATAGGATGGAGGATGGCAATCTAATTTGAAAAAATGCTGCATGTATTTGGAAAAAGTTTTTGGGTGCCAGGTAGGAAAACAAACTGTCACAGTTCCTGCAAAGATCTTTCTCCTTGGAAAACCAAGCCCAAATATTGACCAAGTTTCTATAATTATTTGCAAACACAGAATTTTTCATACTGGTGTAATTCTAAAAAAGCTTTTGAATGTGTAGAGGGAGGAATAAGAGAGTGCGTATTTTAGTGGCCTTAACCAAAGATGACTCTGCAGCTCCATTTAGAAAACTTGAGAGGTGTTTTTAAATAAAATATTTTAACTCTCTGTCTAGCATGTGAATTATTCTGCAGGCCACATCCTTTCCAATACATGACAAAGGGGGTAGGAATGATATGGTATTCCTGCTTCATGCATACAATTGCTTGTTATGTGCTTCAGTGTTGACTAGGTTTCTGGGGTCCACCTAAGTTTATCCTGTTGTATTGGGGTTCATCTGTAACATTAGCACATGTAATGCACTTTATATCTAAACTTAATTTATTTTATTCATTTCCTGTGTTTGAAAATCTCAGATCACTAATTAAACAAGAATTGGTGTTTCTTTACCAGCAAGGGCAAATTCTATATGGGAAAACAAGAGGGAAGATAGGACAGAAGAGGTTCCTATACTGCAGCATGAGTAAGCAATTTTGATGTAAGGATTATCCTCTCAGTTAAGGAACTTCCTGTATGGCAGTAACTTTTGAGCATTTCTGAACTGCTTAGCTCACTTGGATAGCATTGCAACCCATTACATCTGAAGCAGGATCTAGAAAACATCTCTTCTTGATAAACTAACTTAAGACTAGAAGAGATGCAACAAATCTCAAATATGAGATATTTTCCCAAGATTTGGAGCTTAAGATACCTTGTTCTGTTCCCAGATATTCTCAGAAGTAACTGAAATTCCCTTCCCTTTTGTCCCTCAACTAGTTAGGCAGGTTGGGCAGGGGGATTGCATCAAGTGCCAATCCTATGAAAATCTGGCTGACTTTGAGACATAGTTGTGTATCTTTCAATGATGTACCTTGTCAGTAACAAAGGTTCAGCAGATCATTATTACACTTTCAGCAACTCCCTTTCAAGCTTTGAGTTATGCAGATACTGCTGTTTGTTTGTTTGTTTTAAACTGGGGAACTGTTCTCCTGAATCACAATATAAAGAGCAAATCTAGCTTATGGTTTTAAATATGACTATTTAGGGTTAATGGCCAAACTCGTACTTTTAGATTGAGATATATACCACAGTATAAGCCAGCCAGAGCATTCACTGGTATAGTGTTGCTTTTTCATGTTCTGTATGTACAGAAACATTACAGAATGTAATAATAACATAAAACAATTGTTTTAAACACTGTCCTGATAATTGCTGTATTGGATATCTGCAGGACAACAGTGGTCAGTTTTGTTATGTTTTAAAGCTAAGTTGCTGAATATTATTAAAGAATTGGAAAAAAATAAAACTTGACCTGACAAGAAAGATAGCAGTTACATTTAGATGTTTATAGGACTATGCGTACACATGGCGGGGGGAAGTGGCTTCCAGTTTGACTGCCTTAGGGTTGATCTGGGATGACGGCAGCAGAGGGAAATTGCCAGCTTGCTTTATATCGCAAAAAGATGAAAAGAAAATATAGCTATGTTATTGCAGTACTTATATATATGAAAATGCACATACTTTTTCCTGTAGTGTATCAGGAATGTCATTCCTTGTTTGCCTGGAGTACCTCTCAATGGCTCATAACTGGCTTGTGAACTCTTCCCTATCAATTAAAAGAAGAAGATTAAGGAAGAACTGTAATCTCAAATATTCTAGTTCATTATTTAATAAAATACAAGGCTTTTTACAAGGCTTACTAAAAATTGTTTCCATTTCCATTAAGGCTTTACTTCTGTAAAATGCAAGCTTAGAATTCACTTCTTTACTCTTTGGCAGATTTAAGTTATTAAAGCCTAAAATTCATTTCCATCAGGGATTTCTTTAATTTTACTGGCTTACCATATTCATTAAGCTTCTATGATGATTAAAGAGTAGCAATAAGATACACATTATTAGAGAATATAGGCAAAACAACTGCTGAACAAATGGTTGAAATTCAACTGGAACATGTTATAGCAATAATGTTTATTTCTTTCTTTATTGCTATGGTAGCATATTTGAACATAAAAATCCAATATCCTAGTGAAAGCAAGGCAATCCTTTCTTAATTAGAGTAAAATGGGACCTCTGAAAACAACTGAAAATTAAACTGTACAGGGAAAAAATGTGTAAATTGACAAAACTTTTCATTTAATTCTGACTGAAAAAGCTTTCTGTAATGTAGGGGTTGAGAAAAGGACAGTACAGATACCAGGGATTAGTAATGGTTAGAGCCCTGTTTGGTAAAGGCAAAACATAAAAAATGATGAAAGTGGAGAGGGAATACTATATGCAAAATACTTTCCAAGTTTTGCTTATGTAAGAAATTTTGCTGAGAATGCCTTCCTGCCAGTAAAACAAACCCTCTCCAGTGTGTGGGTGTGTATGCACACCCACACTTTGTATGCAATAAACCCTGATGCTGCAGCTTTAGTTGAGGAAATGTATCCACTTATTGGTATAATTTTATTGGACAACCAGAGACCAGGATGGGAACAGTAAAAGGAATCTCTGTATAAATCTATATATGAATCTGAAGAACAGACTGGAGGAGGGGGGATGGCGTTAAGAAAATAGTGTAATTTTTGGTTCTTTTCTTGCCTTGTCATCCACTTCACACTTCTCTGTGTGTACAGTGACCTATAGATTTTGTAGAACTGAAGCTTGTATTACTTAAAGAGTAGACAAGAAATAACAAAATTTGCCTTTTTATCTACGAGGCCCTTGAGCTCATACTTCCTTGCCATAGAGTGAAGGAATGGAATTCAGTTTTTATGCTGTGGGAGCAAACCCAGGTGGACATACAGTTTGCTCCAGCTATGCCTGATGCTTTCTGAACAGGCATGTTTCTTTCACACTTAAATTGCTCCTTGCTTGAATAGGGATTCTCTGAACAGCACAGTATTACGCTATTCCAATACAAGAGATGCTGAATCCTTTCTTTCATGGTAACCTAACCATGTACATGGGAATACTTAAAATACTAGCTATAAAAGTTTTGATCTGGAGCTCTGTTATAGCTGATAACACTTAAGTGGGGGGGGATTATAGCTGAATAGTAAATATATTTCCAACTTTATTTGAAGAGGCTATATTGAATCTTAATTATGCTCAAGAGTTTGTGACTTTTAAAACAACTCATGTGTGATTGAGAACAACTTAAATGTTTCCTCTCCAAAACTGTTTCCTTTATCTTATTGATCTTTTGGTGATTTTTGAAGCCTTTTATATACATTTCCTTCTTTCCTCTTACAATTTCAAATTGTGAAAAGCACTGAAATCCCTTTTGTTTTAAAATGAGAGTAACATTATAATGTTGTTTTGTTGGTTTTGCCTGATCAGCAGCTATTTGTGTTAGTTGACAGAACCAATTCATTTTCTTAAATGTCTTGCAATAAATTACGGACTGTTGGCACAAATGGAGTTATGTGATGAGCATTCAGACATTAATACTTCAGTACACAAAAGTCTGTGGTTTATTTTTAGGTGGCATTTTATGCATAGCTCAGAGACTTGTTCATTGTGTCTTTTGCTCTCCTCCATTAATTTCAAGTAACTTCAGTTTTAGCTTCACATCTTACAGCGTAACACTGTTCAAGATATGATGAATGTTGTCCATAAACGTACTATGGTGTATTGTTACTTAATCTAAATTAATATGGAAATAAGTCTTCAGTTTTAAATGTTCTATTAATATTAATAACATTGCCCTTTCTCAGTAAGATGACTGTCTGCAGCAGCATGATTTTGAAGTAATTATTTTAAAACATACTTTATACTGACTAACAGTGCTGCTTGCTTTTTTTAATGTTCCAAGCATTGCCTTAAGCAGTTGCTTTTAGTTCAGTCTCTTTACATGTTTCATCTCTTCCTTCTAGTACTGTATTCAAATAACAAAAAAGAAGGAAGCAGTCTGAATTCTTTCAAACAGATACCATACTTCATTTCAGTAGTTTACTTCACATGCTTAAGTGCATCTCAATTCAGTAAAGCACGCTAGCATGTTTAAGTCCAATTTACAATACTAAAATGTAATTTATGTCTGGGACTTCTGCTAAATTGAGACTATTCTCCCAAATTAAAAGCTTTGATTTTTATTTTTTCTTCCCCTGTTTGACAGCTGGGAAATATGCTGTTCTGACTGCTTTATTTCATAGCCTCAATGTATTATGTAATCCTGATTCCAAAGCTGTTACAGTTCTTCTGGTTTTTGTGAAATCAGATGCTATCCTTAAGAGTGACATAAAGCATTGCAATGTAGATTAAGAAATTTAGTTTTGTTTTTTTGGGGGAAGGCGGTAACACGGAGGGGAAAGTGGTTTTGTGATTCTTTTCTATAAATACAATACTGCAGAACACTGAATTCTATTTGTTCTTGAACTTGCATAGCAAGACAAAGTAATTTCCTACATTCAGTATAACATACAGTTTTATAATGTCACTGTGAAATGGTATGTAAAGTCACTCAGGGCTAGAGAACAACATTAGATTCTCTGTTATTCCTTGACAGATCACAGAGCTGTTGGATGTTTCAATGGAGCTGGGATGCTTCTTAGCTGGAGCTCTGATCTCTTCTCAGGGTCACATGGTTACTGAGGAGATTATGTCCTGTATTGAACCAATACGTGACTTTCTTGCCATCATTTTCTTTGCATCCATAGGTAACTTCTAAGAAAACTTACTTAAAAAATAGTGTTAACCTACAAATGCGGGGAAGGAGAAAAAAATGGTGTCTACAAATTGGGGGGAGGAGATAGATTTTTATTTTGTTAACATACTAAACGGTTAACTGACTGCTATATTGGTTTGCCATTGCTAGTATTTTTAAATGTAACATTCATTTTCATAAGCAGTGTCCATGTTGTGGTCTCAATTCTTGTTTTAATGTCAGTTTTTCATTGTTAATTCTGAATTTGCACTATTTAAAACGCTTAAGTAAAAATTTAAATGAAAAAAGGGGTTTAGGTGTGGGTTTTTTTTTTTAAATGTTCTGTCTTCACAGCGGCTATATTTGTAATTTATACTAAAATTGTATTGCTATTTTGAGTCAATTGGTAGAGTAGATTTCAGGTTCTTACGGCTTGGTTTTCTCTAGAAGCAGGATACAATAATGGAAACAGATCTCTTTTTATAGCATCTTGTTTCTTTAGTTAGGAAAATGTGATCTGTACATTCTCAACGCAGGGAAAAAATAATCGAACAAGATGTATCTTGGAGACTACCTGAATGCCAACTGAAATGTAGCATTGATGCCTAAGACCAGGAGAGTAACTCGTCATGCTTGTTACTCAAACCAAGTTTACTCTGAGAATATTTACAGTTAATCAGTAGCTTCATTTTGAACTGCTACATTCTCTAGCTGTCCATGCATGCCCCAGTATGCTTTCTCTAAAGGACACTGAGGCATGTTACCGAAGTGCTTAGGTACAGTGAATGAGGAGACAGGCCCTGTGAAAGCACTTCCTCTCCTTGTGGACTCTATAGAAGATGTGTGTCCTATTTTGGGGGGCATTGCAAGGCCTAAAATAGGGGTTAGAATGTGGCCTGTTGCACAAATCCAACCTCCTTCAACCCGAGCTTACTCAGAAATTCTTAGGGTTTGGTTGTGGTTTTTTTCAAGACCACCCTTGGTTTTTCTTCTGGTTTTATTTTACATTTTATATTTTTCTTTTTATCTCCCTATATTTATTCGTATAATAGTGAAGTCTCATCATCAGCATAATTTTAATGCCTTTCCTTATATACCAGTTTGATACCCATTGTTTCATAACAGAAACTAAAACTGTTTCTGGTGGTTATCAAAATAAAAAAGAAGTAGTTATGCTTGCCAGTCTTGATTTTTGTTTTACCCAGCCCACAATAATAGCTTGTGCTGATCAGATTGCTTAGTAATAGCTATGTTTATTTGAATAACTTATTTTTTAATAAAGGGAGGAAAGTGGTGAGCTATGGTAAAACTCTTGCACCCATATAACTGACAAGGTTGGATGAGTAATTGCTAAATGCTCACAGATAAGTTGTTTATGTGTTTTAGTAAAGATGGTGATGGACCAGATAGTGTTACTAGGGTTACAAAGCATGACAAGTAATTGTAAGCCCGAAGTTAATTTTACAAGGGACTGAACAAAAATACTGCCCTACACTCTTGTGACTGCATAAATTAAGACTAGAGAAGACTTTGGTACAGTACCAGAAAATAGCAAGACCTCAGTTGGCATGCTGGCAGCACTCCATATAGCCTACTTTATACTGTAAGGAAACTATTTTGGTAGTTCTGTCACAGAATTAAAGAAAAAATAAAATCTTTTTTAACTGTTGTTACCATTATAATTGCAAGAAGGGAAAGAAAATTGCCTCACAAGTTTGTATGGTTTTATAGAAAATGGGTGTTATTCCTGCCTCAGAAGAAAGTTAGCTAAAAATCAGAAAAATGAGCTATGTTACAGGCCTCTGACAAAATGTGGCAATGCTTGGTTGTAAAAAAAAACAACCAACCAAACCAAACCAAAACACCCGACAAAAACCAACCCCCCACCCCCAATAAACATTATCCCCCCTTCCCCCTTTACTTCCAATTACTGTCAAATGTTGTGGTTAACAGGAAGTTCTGTGGGGTGGCAAGGAAGTAGGTTTTAAAATGAGTGATGTGATGTTGCAAAGAAAACCTGATTAAGATAACAAGCATTCCCTAAACTTTTAAAAAAGAAATCTAGTAAGAAAAGGCTTCTTGCTTGCTCTCTACTTATCATTTGCATTTGTCGATCTATATCTATAAATACATAGAGAGTTACTACGTGAGATTACGTAAAAGCCACAGGGAAAGGTTCTTTCCCCCTGCCTAATGAGAAGGCTTGTTGCTATATGCAGCAAGCACCTTATTACAGAGAGCAGAAGCACTTGAGATCCAGAGGTAGGATCGTACACCACTGCAGTAATATCATTTCCATTCCTTTTAGAATAAAGGAATAAATATAAAAATTTTACTTAATTGAAAAGTGACTGTCAGTATGTCATTTGGAAAAGTTGGTTCCTATTTTGCTTGTTTTATATGCCTGCTTTTCTGTTCTTACTACAGAAATCCTTCTGGTGCCTAAAAGCCGAGCTGTGAATAGTATTTGTTCGTGTAATATCTGTAACAGTGCTCCTGCCCTTAGCTTGACCTATGTAATACTACTGCTTTCAAATTTGCACATGGGTGCATTTAGAGGAGTAACACACCTTTGCAGTTAGGCATTAACAGCTGCTCTTTGAGTTACTCCCCATCTGTAGATTCATTTAAGCCTGTGTGTGTTCTTCAAGATTTCTGGCTCTCTTTTTGCTATCTGCTGAGGTTAGAAAGTTCCTGTTAGTCCCCATCCTCACTAATATTTTTGAGAGAACATCTGGATCAATCCCTTAGAGCCACGTTTTGAGACCTTCCTTTCTCATTTTTGTTTTGGTACCTAGTACTCGTATCTTTCCCTTTCCACCTCTGCATCTTTTGATTTTGTTTTGATTGCTTTTTAGAAAGATGGAGGGCATCTTTGCATAGACTGACTTGTAAAGGCTCCAATATCCCATTTTTTGTCAGTCTACAAGACATACAGAGTTTGAAATTGGACATCAGGACCCTGTCTGCCACGGGTGAGGAGGCAGATTACTTCCACGGATGGACAGAATTGTGTGTCCTCAATCTGCTGTACAGATGTACTCACCTGCCAGGCTCCATGTTTCCCTTCTGGGTACATCTTGTGGTCAGTGTTGGACCTTGAATGCAAGCTGCTAAAAACCCTTTAACAGGGCGGACTTTTTCTTCAGAAGATGGGTGATGCTGACACTGTCAGTGCCTCCACTGTCCAGAACAAACAAGCACGCAATGTTTCTCTGATGAACCTCTTAAAATTTCTGTTGAATTTGAGAGAAATCAAAGGAAGATCCCAATTGGAATTTATTAGGTGACATACTTCTCCTTCTCCATCCAGCACTACTGCTTTGTTGTCCTGCATGCAACACAATGAAACTTGGAGGTTTCAAGCTCTTAGAAGTGACACTAGAATCAAGAGTCTTTGCAGAAAGATGGAGATGAATGTTGGTTTTCCCCTCTGCTACTTAATGATCTAGCAATTTGTTGCATTTGATAGCTATGATCTTAGGTTCATTAAGACTCTTTGTAGACAGAGCATCCCAATGCAGTGCTAATGTGATTTTTCTGAGTGATGTTCTGTCTTGTGGATGTGTCAATATTGATTCTACTGGCTCCAATTTGACCCACAGAGTTCTGGTTTCTGTAATCTTGTTTGCTGTCAAGAATCTCCAAGATTCCTTTTCTTGATGCTGGATCTCCCAGGATGTGGCCGTGACATTTGGATCTTTGTGTGCTGTTTAGCAGACATCCAGCAGATTGGTGGAATCTGGCTCATGAGAGGGGAGAGGGAGACGACTTGTTAAGAAAAAACTACTTATAAAAAGGATGTGCAAAATCTTGCCTGTAATGATCCACAGAAGAACACATACCAACTTACATGAGTGAACTGTGCTTTTTGGCTCGACATTGACGCAAGGTCACCTTCACCTCAAGGCCTCCATTCCAGCTATTCAGAACACTGCTTAGAATTGAAGTCTGGTGGCTTATGCTCAGCTATGTGAAAATGTACCTAAGTGTTATCCTAGCTATTGGTGACAGGCTAACATGTCACATGCTACTTGATGACAGTGCTGAAGTTCTTGAATTATTTGATTGAAGCATTTCTTCCATTTTAGAGAACAAGTCCATAGTAACTCTTGAGCTTAGTCACAAAGCCTGATTAAAACCACTGAAATAAATGCCCATATTCATGCACCTTCTATGAAGTTAATCTGTCTGATGACATTCATGTTGTCAGGAAGGCTTCACGTGCTTGTATAGCAGTCTGATACGACTTCTGGCCTTATCCTAAGTTTCCATCTAGGGCTGGGGCAAAGGTCTGTAATGACCATGAAATCCACTGCGGTGGGACTTATTTTCCCCAAAACATGTCTGTGTGCTGGGATGTTTATTTGTTTGCTCGGAATAGTGTACATAACAGGTTTAGGCTTGCTTCACCTCGCAGACGCTTGCCTCCATGGGATTGGTATCACAGTAATTTGTGCCTCAGCTCTTTGGAATATGGTAACAATCTCTACGTTGGGCAGCAGTTCAAATGGACTTCAGACTGTCTGTCTGCTCCAGAACTGAAAAGGTAGCTCTGCCAGTAGTGATGAGAGCACTAGGCTATTTTTATAGCCTCCTCTGAAATCTTCAGTTCCAGATGTGGCAGAGCTGGCCCTTTTATCAAACATGACATTGTTACAGGCTGTATTTCTCTAGTGGCTTTTCATGTACGTTTCTGAGGCCGACCTAAAGGTGAATGAGCAACGTGCACATGATGTGCAGTAAAAAAGAGAAGTTACTTGCCCCTCCATGTGCATGTGTGCACACGTTTGGATTTCTCTTTTTGATGTAGTGTTTGCCTCTCTTACTCTGCCATCTCTCCCCTTATTCTGATAGTCTTTTGCATTTGTGCTTCAGTAGTTGGAAGGAAATTAAGAAATAAAACACGGTGTGTACATGCTCACTGGGTAGTACTTGTATAAAAATCTCTGATGTACTTGGAAGTACATTTCCATCCACCATGGGATGTGTGTATGGACAAAATATTGTGAAGTTGCTGTAAGTAACTTGTCTTGTGCCATCAGGAAGAGAAGATGACTTTTAGTTCTCTACAGTTCTTCTGGCTCTGCAGCGCTCTGCGGCAGGGAGAATGAGTGAAAACTTGTCTTGCATTAAAATAAGAAATTACAGCATTGATTTACATGCCTCATGCTTTAGAAAGCTAAACTTTTGTCCTTTACCAGAAATAACTGGGTTGAAGAACTGCCAACTAACTATTCTGGATTTATCAGGGACACCACCACTATTTTAGTTCGTCTTTTTAAGAGCTTCTATGAAAAAGGAATAAGCTTTGAAAGATACACAGTTATGTTTGTCTGCACAAGTTGCTCAAACCCTAGGAGGAAAAAATGCACTTAGTCAGCTCTGAGTAAGATTCTTCCTCACTGTCTCCAGGTCTTCTCCAATAAATATTTTTTCTTACATTTAATATTAGCATGATTTAGTTTTTTAAATTTCTGTGCTCTTTACGGTTCTTGTTATCTTGCTTCATATAATTGCCAAATTAAAATGACAAAAAAATAGCAAAATAGAGAAAAAAAGACAGATACATATCCCCCCAACCAAATGAACATAATAATCATCATAGCGATGGGATTTTATATAATTCCTTAATTGTTAGACCATGCTCAGGGTTTTATGACTTTACCTTATACCAGCCTAGGTGACTTTCAGTGTTTGCAAGTGAAGGTCATGGAATCAAACCAGTTACATTTTTCTGTTGTAGCTATAGTCTATGCAAATACTTAATATCGTGTTCCTCCCACAGTGATAGTCCATTACCATGTCATACAAAAATGTTAAACCGCTAGCAAAGTGTAGGGTGTAATCACTGTGCAGAACAATGGAACTGTCTTCCTGCAGTATTTTTATAGCTTTCATTAGAGGTGTGTTTCAGTTCAGATTCTGGATTGTTGACTGGTGTGGAAGATGGAAAACTTTATAAATGAACGTGCCCATGCATCAGTCATACGCAGTTTAACTCAGTTGGGAATCTTGTTTGTGCTAAACCTCTCCGAAGGAAAAATGATTGGATAATGCAGGAAGTGCTTTAGTCATCAAGCAGGTAGCGTTGGTAGTTTTTTTAGGGCTTTTTGTTTGTTTGTTTTGAGAATAGAGTCTTGCAATTAAATCTATTCTATTATTAACTCAAGAAAAGTATCATAGTAAAATATTGGCCTTACACTTTGAAATACTGTTTTCTTTCCTCCTAGGACTTCATGTTTTCCCCACATTTGTAATATATGAACTCACAGTCTTACTATTCCTTACATTGTCTGTGGTCATAATGAAGGTATTTTCTTTTTTTTTATCTTTTAATCGTCTAAATAATCTTCGTGCTGCATGCCCTAATGAAAATTCTGTGCAAGAACTGAACATCTGATATAACAGAATATTACATCTTTACTGTAAATCTGCATTTGGAGGAATCTTACTGATTAGAATACCATTTGATACAACATTCTTAGGATATTAAAAAAAAAGGATTTTATTTAATGTTAAAAGTTACACATTGAGAAACATCTATTTATCTAGCTTGGTATTTGTGACAGTTATCAAGTGTTTTTATTATAGTAAACAAGATACTACTTTTTTACTGTGCAATGTACATTTGTCTCTTTTGACATTAACACAGAAAACACATTTAGAAGTCCACTAGTTTATGTCCAGAATTATTGTATTTGATGCTATTTATTTTACAAAGATCATACTATTTTATTTATTGCACTTCTTTTATTTTAAAACAAAGCAAAACAAACCCACAACAACCCCAAAAAACGTTTTTACAGTTTGTCTTGGCAGTGCTTGTCCTTTCTCTGATTCTTCCAAAGACCAGCCAGTATATCAAGTGGATTGTCTCAGCAGGACTGGCACAAGTCAGTGAATTCTCTTTTGTTCTGGGAAGTAGAGCACGGAGAGCAGGGATCATATCTCGGGAGGTAAGCTGTTCTACAGTTATTAACTTCAGGATTTGCACCTGGATAACTTACTGGGATTTTGTATTGCAGTGTATTTGAAATGCCAATACACTCCAATTTTGTGGCGTCTCTCAGCTGTTAACAAGTAGAATCAAACCATACAAATGGAGATATGTATGACCTGACAGGGTTCTTAGTTCATTTTTTACTTGTTTCATATTGTACTTTAGTATCTTAAATAGCAGGTTTTACTTTTAAATGGCTTGGTTGTAAATGCTTTACCTTATCTGCTCTGACTTGCAACTTCTTTATTAACTGAGCAGTGAGTTGTAGATAGACTGAGAAGCCTTTGCTTTTAAAATTTTGATATAGCTATAGAAAAAGGTAACTGAGAGTATAGGATTTGAGTAAGAAAATATCAGTAAATACAAACTAGAGAGCAGATAGGGTAAAGTGGAAATTGCCTTAACATTTAAACAAGCAAACTAACTTGTAATCTTTACCTGCAAAGCTTGTTCATTTTAAATCCTCTGCAAAAAAAACAACCAGCTTTTTCAGTAGTCACGAAAAAAAAAATGCCCTAGGAAAGAAACCTTAGTTTTATATTGAAGCTGTGAGAATGTTATTTTTTTCAAGATGAAGTCTGCTTTGTGAAATTAAGTAAATTATGGCTGTGGAGATACAACAATTGACCTCACTTTCTACTGCTAGCTGCTTTCTCTTCTGTATCTCTGCTCACAAAAATACTTTGCTGGCACTCGAAGCTTTTCATTGTGTGAGCAAGCGGGCTGTATAATGCCGGAACCAATTCCAAATGAAGCACGTGTGAAAACCTTACACAGTGCTGTTTACTTGTATAGGTAAAGGTGATTCATGATTTCATGTTCACTCCTGCGTGTAATTAGGAGTTACAAATACTGTATGTTTGTATAAGAATTTCAAGATAGCCATACGTGATCACAGAACCAGTTTAGGGGCCCACCCACTGCGCTTGGAGGCCTTCAGGCTTTCTTTCCTGTGGCAGCTCTCATGTGATTATCTACTGTATAGGTTTATATAGCTCTGAAATTTCCAAAAGTCATTCTTTTGTTTGAGACTTCAAAACTACTTCCCGCTGCTGTTTATAAGACTCATTCAGGCTATGTAGTTGTTTTTTCAGAAGTGCAGTATGACTTAAAGGGATTTGTTTGCTTTTTTTAGTGTATAAAATAGTAGTGAATTTTGCCATTATATCATTAAACAGAATAGTTTGGCGTGGTTTGTTTTGGTTTGGGGTTGGTTTTTTGGGGTTGTGGGGTTTTTTTTAAATGAAATGGTATTCTGGCCTTCGATCTTTTAGCAAACATTGAGCTTTCAAAATTGACCTTGTAACTATACGTGTAAATGATTGTTTTTCTATAAGCTTATAATGTTGTTTTTGGAATTGTATCTTCAAAACAGGTAAACAGATAATTAGGTGATTTGAATGTGCACTTGTTTGCTTTTGTAGCAATATGCATAGTTGGTTAGGAAGACAGCTGAATCTCCTGAAAATACTGTCCAGAAGAGTCTGATCTCCTCAAACTTCTAGTCACTTCTTAGTTACCATGTAACTAAGAGAAGTAACGGCTGTTATTTGTGATTTTCAGGTCTATCTTCTTATTCTGAGTGTGACTACCCTAAGCCTTTTACTTGCCCCTGCCCTGTGGAGAGCTGCGATTATGAAATGTGTTCCGAGACCTGAAAGACGCTCAAGTACTTGATTAAGATTTGCACATATACAAGAATATATCTCCTTGCAAGGAATATCTTTGTTGCTCATTGTATTTCTATGCACTCAGAAAACAAGAGGTTTTGAGTAGTCAGTCCTCTTAACGTGCACTTGGTTATAAGCCTTATACTGACCTTAAAACAAAACAAAATTTATCGTTAAAAAAAATATGTAATTTGAATTGCACACCTTTTACAAAATTTACTTTCTGACAGACTAGAATCTGCCAGAATATTTATTCCTGATCCAATCAATTGTTCAGAGCATGAATTATTTTTTTTTAAATATAGCATCATGCAAACTGTGTTGATTATTTTTTGCCTGAATGTGCCTTTTAATTTTCATCCTGTTTTGTTACTGCTGGTTCATCACCAGATCTTGTTTAAAAAGAAAGAAAAAAAAATATTATGGTGCCTATGGTATCTTCTTTTCACTAAATGACTTGAGTCATTTTCACATTTAGGTGTCTAATATACTAGTATAAAATTAATCTCAAACCACATTTCTAATGGTGAGTAAAAGTGTAGTCCTCTACACAAAGAAAAGATTTAACTGCTTAGCATCAAACTGTTTTAAGCAGTCAAACACATATTCCAAATGATGCAGCCAATATTATATGATATTTTATTCCAAACTGCAGAATATAATGTATTTTCTTATAGTGGTAACTTTTATTTGTGTTAGTTTTTGTATTTATTTACACATTTGACTAGAAGTTGATGATAAGAAAGGGCATAACTTAAGTTATATTTGAAGACTGACAGTTGTCACCCATTCTTGTTGCTAACTGCTGTTACAGTTAGCACTGTTTACAGTTCTTTACAGGTGGTTTTTTTCTTTGTTTTAAATCAAAAATAAATTCAGTAAAACTGGAGAGTCTAATTTCAAACGTGAAAAACATCAGTTCTGTAACTTTGGAGGTTAGATGTTATTTGATGCTATGCTAGATTTAAAATCATTTTAAGTAAATTAATTTGCACAAAACTAGATATGGCAGACTGGATGTGTATTTGGAACTCCACAACTTTCTATGTTGCATTTACATTGAATAAATTGTTAGTCTCTTTAAAATGTTGTGATATTTTAAAAACCAGTGTTTTGAATGTGATCTTAAATGTAAGTGTTTTGGTCTTTAAAACGTTATATGTAGCGGGATAAGCCTTGTAAAAGCCCATTATTTAATTGTTGTAGAGAAACCTTACTCATAGACTGTAGTCTACTCTGACAAACAATTTGAAAATCATCTTGAGGTTTATCTGCTTAAAACCGATACTATTAAAGGTATATTAACACTTTAGGTCAGTATTACACTGTTGTCTGAAATAACTTTGATACCCACAAAATGGTTAGAAAAAAATGCATGTTACGTAGGTTTAAATTGCCAATTAAAATGAAAGCTGTCCTCCAAGTAGCAAAACAAAGCTTTGGATGGATTTGTGTGCTTTATACCTCTTTTTTCTATCCATAGGAGCCTCAGTTTCCTCCTGTGTTTTCTCTGACATCTGCTGGGCTTGTCAAAATGCAGCTTGGTCTAGTCTGGAGTGTGTGTGTACTGTTAGGACAGGGTAGGGTTCATCAGGATTGAGTTCTTGCTCACTGGAGTCAGGGCATTATCTCCAGGCACTGATGCTTCATAAGGGTGGCAGGAACGTATGGCAATTCCACTTCTCCTGGAGTGATTTCAAAAGGTATTGAGGAACAGTGACAAATGCAGAGGAAAAAGCTGACCTATAAATAAAATAGTTTTTCTTTAAAATGAATCTGTCACACAGAAGAAGCTTGAAACTGATTTGTTTGTGTATTTCAATATTTTGTATTCAAAATATATAAGTAATTCAAAGGTTTTATGGTGCTGTTTAACAGTACTAGCTCAGACCTTTTTTTGAGGTGCCCCACTAAAATAATTTGTTTCTTAACTCTATGAGGGAGAGAAATCTTACTCTATCCACTGACCTAGCTCATAGTTTCTGCTTGAAATACAAGCTTCTCTCCTGAATGCCTCATTTTGAGTTTGAAAGATGCTTATTTCACATGTAGTTTACCACCTATGTTTCAGGGAGAAAAAAAAGTATCCATGACAGACCGTGGTAGAGACCTCTGTATGGTTTCCATTACGTCTCTTGGTTAGCCCTTGAAGCTATTATACAAAGTATTACAGCTGTGGCGAGTAAACCTTTTGTCTAAATAAATTGCTGCCGCTAGGTGTATTTCTCTGGAAAATTCTGGTTAGGAGACTAGGAAATGCTGATGGTTTCTGTCTCTTAAAAGAAAGAAAATATTTTCCTGATTACCTTTTAAAGGAGTTGGGTGAAGAATGTTCTGTGCCCCTTTGTGGACATAAACTTGGATTGCCTGACTGAATATTAGATGTAAGTTCAAATTACTAGTCTTACTGGACATATGATAAGTTTCTTTACAGTCAGATGCTTGAGATTGTCTCACAGAAATGTGGAGGTGTATTGGGATACTGTAAATGTTCCCTGAAATGGAAATAATGGCTCCATGCATAATGCCATGTCAAAACAGGGTAGCCTTGTGATACAGTCTTAGGATAGAAACAACAGACCTTATTCCTGTATGGAAAAAGGGGAGAATATTTCACAATTGGCCCACTTAGCTATAATTGCAGCTTTTCAGGAGTCTTATGCCTGTACCCTGGAATATTCTCTTTCTGTGTCAAGTAGATAAAATTACAGCAGAGATCCGGAAGCCCTGAAAGGAAAATCTGCTTATTTGTGGAAGGTTTGTTGAAGAACAGGTGGTCTTTTCTGGAAATTTTTGTTTCAGCTTGTTGGACAGTGGTTTTATCTCATTCATTTATCTAAAGATCAGCTTCATTTGAATACAGAAAAGCTGATATGAGGCAGAAACTTCTGAAGTGATGAGGAGATATTTCTGTGGTGAAGCTGAGCCTAAGGGAGTGGAAGGGAAGGGTCTGCTCTGTGCTTGAGTAGCAACTCATTCAGCATACCTTTTTGGGGTTGGTTTTGGGGAGGTCAGTTTGTTTTGGAGGTGGGTGTAATGGGTTGCTTGTTTTGTGTGGTTTTCTCTCTGAAAATTTGAGTTCTTGTATGTTACTCCTTTGGGCATTGTTCCCTTTGGGACTGAAGGAACCAAAACAGCTTAAAAGCTGGTAGTGTGGGCTGTGCTGCTTCTTTGTGGGTCATCTCCCTGTCCCCAGGGTCGGACTGGTATAGATAGACCCACAACCACCCTACTTGCGGCTCGTCTGATAGAAAGCAGGCTGCTCGGCAGGAAGATACCTAGCGGGAGCTGTGAGGTAGGCTCTTGCACTCGTGACCGACATGGGTCTGGGATGGCTCAAGGAATGCTGTCATGGTGGCCTAGTCCATGGGGCTACGTAGCTTTTTAAAAGCTGTAAGAATTTGTATTTCCTATAATACTCGAGGAGAAAGCAGCCTCGCAATACTTTATATTGTGCTTGTTCTACAGTTGTTCATCCTCGGCTTTGCAGGCAGAGGTGTGTGTGTGTGTGGGGGGGGCCTAGCAGGACAGAATAATGCTGTATGATGATGCTTGACGGAGGGTGTGAGAAATCTGGTGTGGTCTTGCTGCTTGTTGGAGTGAACCCAGGAACAATCTAACCACAAAAGCACTCCTGGGGTTTGTCTAGGGAAGGAATCTGTAGTTCTGCTCTGTGAGCCATTCTGGCAGTGCTCCAGCATGTGGGCAGTGCCAGAGGACCCCTGAGTGACAGCAGGCAAGCCACACGTCGTAACATCTTTGTGGGAAACAGCAATAGCTCGTAACGAGCAGCGAGTACCAGACATCCACTATTAAGATGATCTGACAACAAAGGAGCCAACAGAACTGGTGAAATGAGAAGGAAGCACAGCAAGATGTCCTAAGGGCTGGGAGGTGCATGGCCCACCCTGCCCTAAGGGAAACAAAAGGCAGAAGGGAAAGGCATGCCTCTACCAGCCTCACCCAGTAGCCCAGGAGGTGTGCTGCTTTGGTTCTGCCACTGCCTCTGCTGAGTAATTACCAGTGCTGGGTGGGAAAAACTTACTGACGGTAGGGACAGTGGAGACTAGGAAAATCTTCCGATTGCTGGAGACAAAAGAACTAACTGGACAATGGTGTGACCAGAGTGGCTTAGGGGCTAGGGCTCCTGCCTTGGGGGACAAAATCTCGATCAGGGAATGGCAACACTTTCAAGGTTACGGTACCAAGCTGTATTTTTTGTTTCCTAAGATAGAGCAGGAATTTGAGAATTGGGAGATGCTACCTCGCAATGAGACCAGATGCTGGCAACCTTGTCAACTGGTACTAGGTCTCTATTTAAGCCTGGAGCTTGCACAGGTCCCCCCTCTGTTCTGGAAGCTAGTATAGCTATCTTAGTCCCTACAAATTGCAGTTGCTAATGTATTATTTTCTACTTTTTTATTTATAAGTTTCTGCCAATTTTGCTTTGTGCTAGAGAAGGTAGAAGGTTTCTCTTCAACCTGAGACTTTTTCGAAATGGCACTAGTCTCTTAGGTAAACTTGAAACAGTAGAGGAGATGCTTAGTATCATAGCGCAGTCCCTTAATTCTACATTTTTTAAAGTGTATTTGCTTTTCTTGTAGTCCCTTCTTCACCCTGAGCCAGGCATACCCTGCTGAGGGTGCATTCCTAGAGACTGCAGGAGCTCGTGGAACAGTTTTGTTCTACAAGAATTAATGTAAAAAGGGGGGGGGGGGGAAGTGTGGGCAGGGACTTTAGAAACATAGAGA